>JAADYC010000690.1:0-15127 GCA_023338135.1 Phytopythium kandeliae | reverse complement strand
GTGGTGCCAAGTTCTCCCGCAAGATGAGCGCGCTCTTGCCGCTGACGAAGGAGCAGCGACTGGCGCGTGCCGACTCAGCGGAATCACAGCAGCAGCAGGAGAAGAAGCAAGGTCTGATGCGGCGTCTGATGGGCGATGGCATGATGCAGCATGCACACCACAGTCATCTCGGTCGTCCGTGAGGCATAAGTCGAAGCCGGTAGGACCTTGTGTAAGAAGTAGCGCGGCGATCGAAGCCGGCGCCGCGTCATCGCGGCCTGCATCAGTAATTGAGCTCAACACCATTCGTGACGCGAACGCATGAAGCGAGTCGCCCATGGTGCTATAAGTACATGCCGAGCTTGCATTTCGCACTCCTCTCTGCTCCAGACTGACACCTACGTGCGTGAACTCGTGTCTTGTTGTCGTATTGGCAAGTCGTCGACCATTTGCGCGTCGGAGCGAAAGTTCCCGGCGCGGTCGCTTCGGTTGGCTGGTCGCACTGCACTTCTTGCCCATGCGAGGCAGTGGTAAACAGGTGCACTCCTCACTGAGCCAGAGATGCTCTTTACACCGACGCGACAGCACCACTCTGCCACAAGGAAGCGAATCGCGTGACACGCGTAGATTGGAGCCGGATGTGCATGGACGGCCTCGGCGAAACGGCCACGACAGCTCCTCGCCCCCAGCTTTTCCCGAAAATAACGCACCGAGGCGTCTGTGGCGGCGGACAGCGCAAAGTGGCGAGCCGCGCGATGCAAGGCGTCGAAAGCGGCGGCGACGCAGCAAAGGGCCGTCGCGATGCATCGGGCATTGAGAGCGCGCCATGCGCACGGATTGAGCGTGAGATCGCGTCCGCCAACGACCGACTGCGCTCCGCCGCGCAGAACTTGTCGCTCGAGTGGAAATCCTTCTTGTCGTTTGCCATGGAGATGAAAGGCTCGGCTGCGTCGCCCACAAACGGTGCGGGAGGCGACAGCGGCGAGTCACCCGAGCAGAGCGAGGTGGAGAACTTGCTGATGCATTCCCGGAGCGGCCTGGTGATTCTGCGGGAGATGCAGACGCGGAGAGAACGCAAGTGGCACGACATTCGAGCTCGCTACGCCTACGAGCACCCGTCGCTCGCGACGGCGGATTCCTCGCCAGTCCAAAATGATGGCGCCTCACACCGTTCACCCAATCACTCGACGACGCGAGAGACGCCGCCGTCGCAGCAGCGGCTGCTGGAGAGATTGGTGGGAATCAACCGCGAGGTCGCGGACGCCGCGCGAGTGGCGCTGGCGACGCAGGAGCTTGATACGTCTTTCACAGCCGAGTCTCCGCTCTCCATTTCGCTGCTCCTGGATGCGATCAGCAGCGAGAGTCAGCCCAAGCGATTGCTTCGTGATGACATCGGCGCGCAGTATACGCTCGCGAAAGTACGGACGCATGCGCTCGCGGTAGTCAACAGACTGGAGCGCGGAGAGCGTCATTCCAGTGGTGAAGAGTATCGGAGCCCATTGCAAGGCGCGGCCGTCGAGCCGGACGACGTAGAGGAACTGCTGGAGGTGACATTCGAGCGGCGACAGCTCCGCATGGCGCTGGACAGGCTCTTCACTCGCATGAGGTGGCTGTGTGTGAGCCACCGCTTCCACCTGCGCCGACGAATGCTCTCGATTGACTACCAGCATCGCCTAGAGTCGGAGAGCAAAGCGACAGGTACATCCAGCGACGGACACAAGTGTCCATTGCTAATCGCTCAGATCAAGCAGACTGTCGAGGCGGAGGTTGACGCACTGCTACAGATGGAGCATGCGCTGTCAATTCCGCGCGGGAAGCGGAGCGAAGTCGACAGCATCAGTCTCAGGCAGACTGTTGACGATCTGCTCCGTCGAGGCTTGGAGGAGACGGCGTTCAACTGTCAGATCAGCACCGAGGTTGCCTCCATCGACAAAGTCCACGATTCGGAAAGCGGCACGGAGTTTGATCGCGAGAAGCTGGCTCCCGTGGTGCTCGAGCATGCGACGTGCTCGCGATGGGATCTGCTGCAAGCCCCGTACTATCTTGCAACAGTTACCGGTGGAGTACAACAGCCAGCGCGCACTGGGGGCCGTTTCGCTGCCAGTGTGGATACCGGACACGGTGTCGACGCGATACTTCAGAACGAGTGGAAACTTCTCCAGCTTGACGACGCGACTTATGTGCGCACACGTCTGGAGACCCTTGCAAGCACTCACGAGCAACGAGGCACTATTACCATCAACATGAGTGAGCGCAACATGCCAGCAACTGCAGCTCTCAACGCCGCTTCGGTGCAGCACAATGTTCCGTCATCTGCGCGAGCGATCAAGTCTCCAGTCAAGGATGCCGCTTGTCGACCGAAGACCGCGAGTTCTGCTGCTGCTGACTCAACAAAAGTCATGCTACCCGCTGCTGCAAGCGTGATGAGTGACTTCTCGGCCACGATCTACGCTCTTTACGCTCTGCGAGTGCTCTCGTGTCGATCACAACGCCGTCAACTGCTGCGAGTCCTCAACTACGCGCACTACTTACAACGCCTCGCTCGCCGTTCGTCGGCAGGTGAAGAAGGCGCTGGTTCTGCGGAATCCAAACAGCAGCCGCGAGAGCGAGACTCAGCTCCATTGTTCGATCGCAGTTGGAAGATATCGCTGAACTCTGCCGGAGAGCGCATCGTGTCACAGGAGATGCCTCGCAGAAATGAGGATACTGCGGAAGCGAGTGTTGGACGGGAGGCAATCTCCGCCAGACAAACGACAGAAGTTATCTTTGACGAAGCGAGACACGATCTAAGCGTCTTGGAGCACCAAATGCTGCGAATTGCGAGCCATTTCATCCGAAAGCAGGAACAAGACTGCTTCCAAGGATGTTGTGACACCACAGACTCGTTCAGAGAGTGTACCGCCCCGACAATCGATCGCCTGCAAGTTCTGCGCGATCTATTCGAGTGCCAAATTGCGTACCAGAAAGCCAAGGTGCAACTCGTGGAGCTTCTACTAGCCAACGGACTCTTGGGACACACGGGTGGAGGCGAAGCCAATCGAGAGGAACATTTGCCTGGGCTACAGCTCGTCACTTTGGTACTGCAGCGCCGGCCGCTTGTCGACTTCTCGCATGCATATTTCACCGAGAGCTTTGCGTCCGAGACTGTTCAGCTCGAGCTACAGATCCGCCTGCAGCAGCAGATACGGGATCACCTGTTCTCAACGTTTCAGTCGCTTCAGGCAGCAAGCAGTGGTGTCAATCCGACAAACACCGACGAGAGAGAGCGCCGCACCAGACTCGCGCTTGCACGTCGCTCGGAATCAGGTAGATGCGTCGCTCAGTTCTGGCTACTGCAAGAGCAGTTGCTGGACGAAGCCGAGTCCAAGTGGTTTATCGCGACGTCAATCTCGGAGCGGCATGCACTGCGACAGTCGATATACGAGCAAGTGCTTGTCACATGGCAACTCATCACCAAGCTGGAGATACCAACTGTGCCAGTTCACGTCCTCGAGCGGTCGGCTGGCGACATCTTGACGGGAACCGGCCTTCAATCAGTTCTCCCACCACCTCTTCTCATTGATGCTAGCCGTCAGTTGTACGCCAAGGCACGTGCCCAGGCCGCCACTGCCGCAGGAACAGACCTGCCTCCTGTGACTGGATGTCCCCTTGTTGAGTGGCTAGTGGCGGCGTGGCATCTGCTCGAATGGCACCAGCAACTAGCGATCGAAGTCTACGCAGCCGACCTCCTGGAGCGCGTGTGCCATTTCCAGTACAGCTTTTCCCGCGAGGTGGACCACGCGAACGAGCAAGCACGCCTCTTCTACTTTGATGCACTGAGCTCTGGTGGCGGATGTGATGCTGTCTCAGTTGGGGACCGCGGTGCTTCCCCTTCCATGCTCGAACCGATTGGGATTCAGCTGGAGCTAGCTGACAGTGGTGTCTCGGACGCACAATCACTGCGTATTGACGGAAATCACGAGACAGTCCCCAATTGGATCGAGCATCACCTATGGAGCGTGGTGATGAAAGCAGAACAATATCGCCGAGAGGAAGGATGGAGCGATGCGATCGAATATCCGCTCTGTATTACTCTGGGGTGTGCCGCGCTCCTGCGATTACAGCAGCAATGGGTCGAGTGCCTGGGCGTCCAAGTCCGCTATCAGGATCGCGTGGGTACCCACGTGTTTGAATTCGCGTCCTCATCTAGCTTCATTGCGGTGAAAGCGATGCGAGAGCAGCGACAACAGCCAAGTCAACCTGGTGCAGCGTTCAGTGACATCGACATCGACTTGATCCGCGTTAAGTATGCGGGCGATGTGGCGCATAGGATAACTGAGGAGATGCAGCAGCGCTGTTATCCGTACTGGACTTCGCTCGAGACGCTGAAGCAGCGACTGCGTTCCCTATATTCGCCTAGTTCTGCCACCGTAAATGTGATCGCTGGGGCAAATCGCAGCGGCAGTATCAGTATTCCAACTCTCATCAGCCCACAGAAGACGAAAGAACTCAAGCGCGTCGAGCACCTGGAGCACTTTGGTCCGGTTATTCGGGTGGAGAGTGCGACTGCATGCTGTCGGTTCTTATCGGACTCTGTCCTCGAGCCTAATCTCCTGCTCCAGCTCGATGCACTTCTCCAGCGATTGCGGAACGAAGCACAAACGGCGCTATGGTTTGGTGGTAAGGCTCACGAGCTGTGCGCGTTCCGAATTCCCACCAAGAGTGAAGGCGACGACAGCGAACTTGACGCCTTGTCCAAGTGGTTCATCTCCAAATTCGATCAGCTCAAGAAGGATTTGCAAACTCATGGCAAGGAATCGAGCGGTACGGGCACCGCTGTCAACGAAGCGATAAAGACAACAGGAACACATAACCGCAGTTCTGTCGACGCCAAGGATGATGACGAAGACGACGAAAATCACGAGCCATGTGAGCTGCTGCTACGATCGCTACCATCGTTCTCCCTCCTTCTCCGACGATTTTCGTCATCCTGTCGCGCGAAAGAAGCCAAAGCTGTGTCTTCAAACCAGTGCGTTCCTGTTTCATTAAGCGACGCAGCCGAACAGCATTCATCTGAGCAGCAACGGCGACAAGAAGCAAACACGACAGCACTGAAAGAGCTCATCGTCATTTATGGAGCACTTGCTCAAATGACGGAGCTGTGCCGTGTCGAGTGTGCGTTGCTGGATGGGATAGATCAGCAAAGTCGCACTCTCTCTCAATGCTGCACCGAGTGGAACACTCATCCCGACAATGTCGAACGCAACAGACATCGCCTAATTGGAGGCTCATCGCATGGCTTCCCGGCTGGAAACCCCAGTGATCGAAATCTGTTGTCTCAGTGGCAGTGCCGCTTGCATTCCTGCATCCGCAGACATTTGCGCGCAGCAGCCAGTCGGGTAAATGCGCAGCAATACTTCACCTCTGCTGACCACAATAACGAGGCTGCACTGCGTCGCTCCCTCCACCCAACGGCGCTCTTTCCCTGCCCTGCGTTGCTCAAAGACGTTCATGAGCAGCACCGTTCTGCGATGCTAAGGCACGAAATTGTAAGCGCGGTTCAGTGTCACCTAAAGGAGCAGCGAGGGCTAATTCTCTTCGCGCTGGCTGCCGCAACGATGCAGACGTTTTCGGATGGAAATGAAGGACAAACCAGACGCTCACACTTGCTGGAACTCGACGCGATTGTTACCACATTCGACGCCATATTTCCTGACGAGCGACAAAATACCATAACATTCAATATCTGCAACTCTACAGCTGGAAACAATCGACTTCTCGCTGTCATCGGTCAACTAAAGAAAGCACTTGATCGCCTCCCATTGCTCGGGGTCTCAGGGCAGACCCCTGAACGCCGGACGCACCGATTGGTAGAGTTGCGGAGGTTGTACGAAGCGGTCAGCAGCACGGATACACATCCGCGTGAATCAACAGCACACGGAGAACCTTTGCGGCAGGATTGTAGCGTTCCGGGTTTGATCAAGTTACTACGCCTTCAGAGAGTCTTCGTTGGAGAGCGTATGAGTCTCTCGGCGCTAGCTGGCAGTGTACCAACAAGACCAGCTTCGCCTACTCAATCCTCTCCAAATACCAGGACCGTTGCTCTTGATCTCGCGCTGAGATCGCTTGAAGCTGCGTGGACAAGGTACCATGAGACTGAACTCGCTCGCCGAAACGGAGAGAGCGTCAGGGACGACATATTCGACGATCTGACCCAACAACCAATAGCGAAAAACCAGGGAGTCCACTTGGATACTCAAAGCGCGCCTGGACTTGTCAGCGGCAACAACTTTCGTCTAAAAATGCGGCTGTTTGGTGATAGACAGCCTCGCTACGGAGAGGAGCAGACCTGGGACGGAAACCGGTGGCTTGCTCTCGAGTGTCTAACTCTAGGACAGCAAACGCACACACAAATCGCCAGCTCCGCGATGCTGACTGCAGTGGACAGTAAGCTGCTGTTGCCGTCGGATTCTCGCATTCGTGAGTACGTCAAGTGGCTGCACGGTGCGCTCGAACTCGAGTGGATCCACCGCGACATGAATGACATGCAAGCGCATTACGATTCGCTCCTGCGATATCGAAAACAGCGCCACGAGCAGCGGTCGAGGACAAAGTCAATCAGCAGGCATTCTCCTGCAGCTCCTCTGCCCCAATCTCCGTCTCTGTCCGTTCTGCGCCTCGCGAACTTTTTCAGCGAGTCGGTAGTAGCAGCATCACTGGGCGAATCCAACAGTAGTGATGCTTCCAGCTTGCCGGGTGACGCAGCGAAGACTCGGGTCCCGTATCAAGAGATTGTGGATGCATACGAGCATTCACTGATGCTTGCATTCTCTCGATGCGAGGAGCTTGATAGAGAGCTTCGGCACCTGCGCGGTCGCCTCCTCGAAGCGGAAACGGACGCAGAGGTGAAGCGCGAGGTTCACGCAGTCGACTACGCCTATGCTCTCCACTTTAAGATGCAAGCGCTGAATGATCGACTCGACCTTGCTCATCGACGAGCAGAGTCTGAGCTCGCGGCGATGAGATGCGAGGTCGGAAGTGAGTACGCAGACAAACTGCAGTCTCTCCGCGTGCAGCTACTGGCTGCCGGGTCTCAGTTTGACGACTTTCGCACTCAACTGCAATCGCAACTTACGGAGCAGCTTCAGCTGGCGCAGACACGGGCGATCGAGCAGCTAGTGGATGGTGGAGAGCACAGCGCTGTGTCAGCAGCAATGTCCGCCTCACTGTCCGTGCAGGCGAAGGCGGAGCTGTTAACATCTCTCCCTTCCAAGCAGCAGCAGCTACAACAGCAGAATCAACGGCAAATAGGGAGAAACGGAGGAGCTGCCGAGTCGATAGCATCCACTAGGGCGGATACAGTCGCACGATTGGAGCGCGAGAGCGCCGCGTTGAAGCACTCGATACTCCGGTTGAAGGCGCTGGTGGCCGTCCAGCAGCAAGTCCAAGCCGGAGCGCGCGATCGAGAGGTGGAGATGACACGCCGCCACGCCGCAAACGACGTGTTGAGGCATCACGAGATCGAGCAACTGCAAGCTCACGTGAGCCAACTGGAGACAGAAGTGAGTCGCTTGGCGCAGGAGAACGCACGAGTTCAGCAACACGCCGCCCGACTGGAGCAAGAGCGCGACCACGCGATTCAGCGCCGACGAGAAGCAAAGGCTCGTGCACTCTCGGCAACGTATTCGCGCCGCGTGACGGAAGAAGGCGGCAGTAATAACGACTACGATGTTGATCGACGGCGGCTGACATCTGCATCCACTGTTGCCTCGACCACGGGACGTCGTGCTTCCAGTGCCCGTGTGGGTGGAGAAGTGGATCGAGATGTGATTCCAGACTGGGAGAAGATGCAAGAGGATTTCGAGATGATGCACGAGCGAGCTATCCGCTCCGGAGACAGCCGAGGTCCTGCTGTGGATGACGAAGAAGCAGCGATATGTCTAGCCAACCGGTATCAGCGATCGATGAGGCATCAACAGAACGAGATCAAAAGGCTGCAGCAGCAGCTGGCACGTGAGAGCAAGCTCAAGGCGGAAGCACTGCGTCAGCTCGCTGACATGAAAGCGGTGCTTGACACTGTGCGACAGCAAGATAGAGATATTCCGGAGGTCGGCAGCGAGGGTGGCAATTTGTCCGATGTGGCACAAAATGCCGGTACAGCGACATCCCCCAACGTTTCCGTTTCTCTCCAACAGCACCAAGCTCGATCTGCGATCCCACCGAGTCCCAGACGCGCGCAGTCAGCGGCACCGTGTGCTCCCATGCGTCACCGCGTGTTAGCGCCTGGCGCTGGAGCTCCTCTGCTCGGCACTCCCAGTCGCCCCGCTACGAGCTTCTCCCCTAGAGTTTCGTCGGCTCCGCCATCACTGCTGAGTCCGCCCCAGAGCCGTCCTACTGAATCGGTCGTCGATACTGTCAGTCAAGGTCTTGCGCGACGGCCGCTGTCGCGCGGTAAGTTCCATGTGGTCAAGCCGGAGCGCTCGTCGCTCGTTGGAGGCGTCGCTGGCGTTCCGAGCGCGATGTCAGTCCGGGAGCCACTGCCATATCGCTGATGGAACGCAACGCTCAACCGAATGGCAAGCTTGGCACAGCGACGACCAGGGATGGACTATCGCTGCGGCTAATGCGTCGAGGGCGGCGGTATTGAAGGCGTGGCTCGCGCCAGAGCAACGCTGCTCCTTCGAAGCGCGGCGTTGATTGGGCGGAAATCGATGAGCTGATTGTTGATTGGCTACTGATGGCATACTGAGCGCTGATTGGGCGGATTTCCCTCCAGCCAGCCAGCCGCCTCGCCTCCACCAAGCGAAGCCTTCCGGATCGGGGTTCTTCCTCTCCGCGAGCTGAGACTGGCGGCTCGAGAGGAAGGACAAGCGTCCAGTCAGAGACTATTTCTCGTGATTACCGCTGTCGTCCCTAGAATGAGCTCGACAGGCACGTTCACACCCTCGACGTACCTGCAGTCGGCCATCGGTTCGGGGCACGAGCCAAGAGCAGCTTGGAGCGACGAGCCGAACGGACATTCGCCGCGCACCTATCATTGCTCGCAATCGCTGCTTGTTACCGGCGGCGTTGCTGCTTCGGACTGCGCGGCCGACCGCTGCCCGCCGCCCCTGAGGCGCTCGCACTTGCCTGACGCTCGCCTCCGCTGCTCGAGCCGCTCGGCCGCTTCCCCGACGCCGCCGTTGAGGCCGACGACAGCGCTGGCCCGCTTCCGCGCGCCGCACTCCGGTCTCTCCACGCAGATCCTGCCGCACCCGCTCCGCTTGGCGGCGCACCCACGGCGCCGCCGCCTCCGTGCTGTTGCTGCTGCTGCTGCTGCCGCTCGCTCCGCCGAGGCGGAGGGTCGCGCGATGAGCTGTGATGGCTGCGGCTGCGCGCGTCGCGGGCTGCGCGGTAGCTCGCGTCACCATGTGCAGCGCCGTGCGCGGCGCCAGCTGACGGGTGGCTCGGCGCCTTGGCTCCGTCGCGGTGGGGCGAGCTCGCGCCGTCGCCCTTGGCGCCATCACCCGCGGCAGCCCCGTCCTTCCGCGTCTTCCACGGCAGCTGCTCCTCCGCCACGGGCTCCACGGTCTGCGTGCGGAACGACACGGGCTCTTTCCCGGGCTCGTCGAACGCCCAGTCCCGTGGCTCCGGCTCCTGTTCGTCGGCGCGCGCACACACGCACGCACATACGCACGCGTGAGCCACAGTGTTCGTCCTCCCGTGACGTCAAAGCCCACGGCTTCACGACACGCACGATCTCCTTGAAGTACTCGTGCTCGAGAGCCTCCTTAGCTGTGATGCGCTTCTCCGGGTCTGCAGCCGAACGCACGCGTCAGTCCACGCGTCGCGCGACTCGGTCGCTGCTGGCCGGAGGCACACTCACCGTACTCGAGCAGGCGCGCGATCAGGTCGTAGAGCGCCGCGCCGGCGCGTCCCGGACCAAACTTGACGGCGTTCTTGAGCTCCGAGGAGCTCGGGTACTTGCGCTCGCGCGCCATCTGCAGCACGTGAGGGTACTCAGGCAGGTGCTCGAGCCCCTCCCAGGCCGCCGGCGTGGGCAGCCCGAGCACCTTGAAGATCTTGTCGAGCTGGTCCTTCTGGAACGGCGCGTTGGAGCCCTCGACCTCCTTGCCGCAGAAGAGCTCGCGTGTGTTGATGAGCTCCGCGAAGATACAGCCGACGGCCCACAGGTCCACCGCCTTGGTGTAGTGCTTGGCGCCGAGCAGCAGCTCCGGCGCGCGGTACCAGAGCGTGACGACCACGCGTTCCACGTCCGTGAGCGCCTTGATCGGCTCGCGGTAGATGCGCGCGAGTCCGAAATCGCCGAGCTTGACCTGTCCGCGCTTGCGGCCGTGGCCCACGACCAGGATGTTCTGTGGCTTCATGTCGCGGTGCATGACCCACGCGTCGTGCATGTAGTCGACGCCCTTGAGGATCTGGAACATGAGCGACTTGCGCGTGTACTCGCCCAGCGGCTTCTGCTTGCTCTGCACGATGATGTCGTGCAGGTCGTGGTCCCCGTACTCGAATACGAGCGCCAGCGTCTTCTCGCGCGGATCCACGTGCACGTCGTGCAGGTGCATCACGTTGTCGTGCTGCAGCTCGCGTAGCAGCTTGATCTCGCGCACCGTCGCGCTCGACAGCACCACGTCGTTTTTGCCCTCCTTGTGCGGCTTGACCAGCTTGATCGCGAATGTCATGGGCTCCTCGTCCTCGGCTGCGGCCGCCGTTCCTGCTCCCGCGCTGCCGCTGCCACTGCCGCTGCCACTGCCGCCGCCGCCGCCGGCGCTCGTCGGCCGCGGCAGCAGCGCCGACGAGTACGCCTCCGCCTTGAACACCATGCCGTACGTGCCCTCGCCGATCTTCCCCAGGATGCGGTACTTGTCCGTCAGGCTCTCGCCCCGGCGCAGCGACGACCGCCGCATCGCGAGCACGACCACCGCGTGTCCCGCCTCGAGCTCGCCTGCCTCGCCTTGAGCTCCTGCCGTCGGTCGGCGCGACCGATGGGATGGGGTGGAGTTTCCATCCGCCGATTTGATTCGAGGAAGGTCGAGTGAGTGAGAGTTTTCATCCAATCTGAATCGCTCGAAAAGCCGTATTTTAGGCGAATCAAGATCGTCTCGCGGAATAAAAGGCTGGTTTCGTCCAATCACAGCACACTCTCCAGCCGGTGACGTCGCGGCATCATCGAACCTTCGTGGAGGCTTGAGTGGGCTAGGGCTGATGCTGCCTTTTCGCAATCATTCAGTCTCAATGTGCCACAAACCAGTGCAGCTGCTCAGCACACTGGGTCGCACGCTGCTTTCCTTGCCCGCAATCTCTCTCGCTTCTCCTGGCTTCCCCACTCAACTCAGTGCATTCGAAACAGGCAGCCCTACCCTCGCAGTCAGTGCCAACCCACTGCAGCAGCAGCATAATTACGACGCCAGCCTGCGCTTGACTCGCACTCAGTATGCTCAGGGGTTTCTCCCCTCCCTCCAGCCGCCACACTGGCAAAAGACGCCGATCGCTCGATCGCTCAATCGCTCGGCGGCGGCGGCAGCAGCAGCAGCAGCAGCAACAACTCACTCGCCCACTCGTTCGTCGAGGCGACGCTGTAGCCATGAAGTACCTGGAGGAGCCGCAGCTGACGTGGCTCAACTCGGTGCTGAGCTCGTACGAGGTCGGCGACCGCGTGCTGCACGGCAAGCTGGAGACGTACTCGTGCAAGAAGGCGGGCAGCGACAAGCGGCTCGCCAAGGCGCTGGAGCTGTACTACCAGCAAGAGATCGAGGCGACGCACGACCTGCGCGCACCGTCGCCGCTCGGTCCGATCGGCGCCGCGGCCACGCGCAAGCTGCTCATCAACCTCATCTCGACCATGAACGCGAGCTTCCCGGACTACGACTTCAGCGCTGTGCGGCCCGAGCAGTTCCGCAAGGAGAGCGGCTTCCGCGGCGCGCTGCACCGCGTCAACCACGACCTGGCCGAGCTGATCGAGATCGAGGGCCCCAACTTCGTTGCCCGCATGTGGGAGGCCATCGCCGAGGCCATCAAGCTCGACGAGTGCGACGTCTACAGCTACCTGCCCGACATGGACTCGGATCCGTTCTCGGACGGCAATCTCTGGTCCTTCAACTACTTTTTCGTCAACAAGGCACAGAAGAAGATCCTCTACTTCACCTGCATGTGCAAGGGGTGCGTCTGCTCGCCACGACGAGCGCCGACACACTGACGGACGGACGGACGGACCGACTGACGGACGGACGGACGCACGCACGTGTGTGTGTATGTGCGTATATGTGCGTGTGCGTGTGGCGGTAGACTGTCGTACGAGAGCGCCATGGATGACGACGAGACCATGGACGAGCCGGCCGAGGACGACGACGCCGAGGACACCATGGAGGACTACTACGGCATGACGCCCGACTGGTACGGCGCCTGCAGCTCGCTCGCTCGGCTGCTCGGTCGGTCGCTCGGTCGGATGGCGCGCACTGACGACCCTGCCTGCCCGCCTGCCTGTCTGTGTGCCTGCAGGGAGGACGGCGCGTAACTTATGACGGACGGACCAGCGCGCGATTCAGCCAGCCATTTAGCCAGCCATTTAGCCCGCCAGGCGCTCGCCCGCCTGCGCCCGCCTGTGCTCTCCCTCCCTCAACCACTCCCTCGTCCTTGAGCTCTCTACGCAACAAGACTGGCCGCTCGCCCGTTCGCCCCGCCGCGACGCTCGCCGGCGGTGGAGCGGTCTCGCCCGCTCCCCGCGGACCGCCGCCGTCCGAGGGGTCCGCGGCGCCGCCCGATCCGCTCTGGGAGCAATGGTAAGCGACACAAGCCAGCGCAACATGCACGTTCGTTCGATCGATCGCGCCGCCATCCGACTCGCGCCACTCGGCGCCGTCCACGAGGAGGCGGCAGCTCTATCGCTCGCAGCAGCTCGCCCGCCCGCCCGCTCTCCCGTCGCTTACTTGGAGGTGGCGGCCAGCAGCTGCTCCATCTCGACGAGGCTGCTCACGAGCAACTCCTTGAGCTGCGGCAGGTCCGCGCGGTAGCTGGAGAGCTGGAAGGCCGAGCCCTCCTTCTCGATGCCGTAGCCGATGCCGTAGCAGTCGTCGTTGACGGGCCCGAAGCTGCCGCCCTCGAGCGCCGGGCTCGACAGCGTGCTCGTGGACAGGATGATGCGGCTCAGCACGTCGTGCGCCGGCAGCGTGAAGAGCTTGGGCACGGACCCGCCCTCGAGCTCGGCCATCTTGCGCAGCGCGAACAGGTGGCGGTCGAAGCCCTGGCCCATGACGCCGTTCTTGGTCAGCTCGCTGTGCTTCTTGACGGCGGCGCGCAGCGCCTGCGCCTTGGCGGCCGGCGTCGCGCCGCTCTCCATGGCGCGCACGAACGCGGCCGCCTCGTTGGTGCAGCTGCGCACCGTCTCGGTGCGGCCGTGCTTGAACGCGGCCGTGCTCGCGCTCTCGTACGTCGACGCGAACGCGCCGTGCAGCCGGAAGTGCGCGAGCTGGATGGCCATCTGCATGACGCCGTCCGTGCCGATGCCGTACTTGGCGCCGACCGCGCGCGTCACGGGCGTCTGCGCGCACTCGATGCGCAGCCGCGCGTTCCACGCGTCGAACGCGGCCTTGGCGCCGCGCAGCACCTCGGTCGTGCGCGCGTCCAGCTCCCACTCGAGCTCGCGCGGGGCCGCCGCGTCCGCGCCGGGCGACGTCAGCACGGGCGTCGCCACCGCGTCGCTGTACATCTCGTTCAGGTAGCGCAGCACGGCCACGCCGTCGCCCCACGAGTGCTCAAAGTTGACGGACGCCGCGCCGTTGGCCGCCACCAGCAGCTGCACGCTCTTGTCGAACCAGTGGTTGGACCCGTCGCCGACGAGGAACGTGCGGCTCAGCTCCTCGGGCGTCTCCGGCGCCGTGTGCTCCAGCGACACGGCGAACAGTGCGCTGTCGATGGCCGCCAGCGCCGCCGCGTTCGCGCGCGAGCCCTCGAGCCGCGCGCGCTCGGCCGCCCACGCGTCGCGCTCGAGCGTCGTCATGAGCCCGACGCCCGGGGCCTCGGCCGTGCCCAGCACCAGCGGCTGCGCCAAAATGGCCTCCACGTTGGCCAGGATCTGCTCGTCCGGCACGGCCGACCCGTCGTCGCGCAGCACGTCGAACGCGTAGAACTTGGCGCCGCGCTGCACGACCACGTGCTTGGCGCCCGCCGACTTGCGCAGCTCGTCGCGGCCGGCCGCCGGCACGCGCGTCGAGCCGAACAGGTACTCGTACTGGCTCATGTCGAGCGGGTAGGCGCCGAACGCCGCCGCGCCGTAGAACGCCACCGACTCGGGCAGCAGCCGGCAGAAGCGCTCGAACGCGCGCGTCTTGGAGCGCTGCGGCTTGGTGTGGAACACGTCCGGCTCGAGCTTGCCGTCGCGCAGCGTGCGGTGCACGCGCACGGTCGACGCGATGAGCGACGCCGCGCGCTGGCTCTGCGCGTTCTTGGCCGCCACCGGGTCCTCCTTGAGCTTGATCTGCGGGTTGTAGTTGATCACGATCGGCTGCCGGTCCGACAGGTACATGTCGAGCCACCACGCGTTGATGTACGACGTGTGCTTGTTGGCGGCGTCGCGCGCCACCAGCGCCGCGTGCAGCTTGGCGCCCTCGCCCTTCTCGAACGCCGCCGCCGCCGCCTTGGTCTCCGCGAACTGCGCCGGCGGCACGACCGGCTCGACCGCTGCCAGGTACCGCGCCATCGAGTCCTCTAGCTTGGGGATCGGCAGCCGCATCAGCGACTTCTGGAAGTGGAACGTCGGGATCACCGTCTCCTGCACGTAGCGCGTGCTCGACGACAGCGCGCGGCGCTCGCCCGCGGCCGCAGACATGGCCGCCGCCGCGTGGGGGACGCGCGACGAAACTCGGCGCTGTAGCATGGCGGCGATGCTCCGGGTGGCTGGCCGGCTGACGTGGCCGGCGGCTTCTTGGGGACTAGCGGCGGCGGCCACGGCGGCGATCTTGCACTTGTTTGCGGTCCATTGTCACGTCAACATCGACGGGAAAAGACTGACGTGAGGCCTTTTTAGTGCGCTCTCGGACGCTGGCAGGATGGAGGCGGCAGCTGGAGCTCTGTAGGACCCTACGAGGCGTCTTCCATCCTCGACGCGCGGCTCGAGACGGCCATGCACGCGCTTACTTCGTTATAGCCGCCGCGTCTGCGCGTCGCGAAGCGC
>JAADYC010000689.1:0-15140 GCA_023338135.1 Phytopythium kandeliae | reverse complement strand
GGAGCTGCTCAAAGAGCGAGCAAGACCGGAGTACTTGCGACGCGGCTGAAGAACTTGGTAAAGAGCGAGAAAGCGTGAGTCCGGGAGCTTCGGCTCGAACCTGCTCACACGGTACAACCCGTATTCTAGGTAGTAGCCAGTTGGTAGGCGCGCTCGCGAAGCGAGCGGTGGAAATCTAGTCAGTACATTGAAGCCATCCGCGATGACAGGCATTGCCGACACGAATTTGCTGTGAACGAGGCGGGGTCCGAGAACAGCGAGACAGTCAAGGTATCTCCTGAAAGTCTACGTGGCTCTCCGAAATGACTGGGCGAGTGATGCGAGCAGCATGGGACGATGAAGACACCTCTGGCTCAAGAATCGCGTCCAGTGTCGAGTACTCGGGAGACTGCTCTCCACGGCACCACGTGCACTGCCAGTGGTGGGTTGCGTGGGTGTTGAATGTGAACTCGCCGTGAGGGAAGGCGCTCAGCCACGCGCATGCTTCCTCCGTGGCCGCCTTGAGGTTGCTCGCCCCGCCGCCGAGTCGCTGGCTGCGCTTGCAAACCTTCTCCATCTCCGCCATGTTCCAGTACGCGACCTCGGGGTAGAAGAATTCGGGAGCCAGCACCGCGATCGACTGGTCCGCCACGTAGCTCGCGTTCTCAAAGTACGTCTGCTTGATCACGCGCGGGCCGGTGAGCCCCACCGCGTCAAATGCGTTGGGTCCCTGCCGCCCGCGACGCTTGAACTGTGCGACGATGTTGTCGAGGACGCTGAGCCAGAAGGGGTGGCCCCGCGCCGACGCCATGATGGCATTGCAGAGCGCTGGCGTGGTCGACTTCTCTAGTAGAACCGCGTGCGCCAGCGGCTCCGAGCCGAGGATGAGCGCGTGCGCGTCGTGCAAGGCGTCGAACGGCCGCGTGCACTCAAAGTCCACATCAACGTAGAGCCCGCCGACGCTGTGGAGCAGCGCGTACCGCGCCATGTCAGCCAGGCTGATCTTGCTCACGGCGCGCGCGACCGGGAGGTACTGCGGATACTGCCGCTCGAAGATGGCGAGGTTGTCGGCGTCCGTCCAGAATGCGTACGTCCAGCCGGGGTGGAGACGGATCCAGCTGCGTATCCACGGGGCGAAGCGACTCGGAATGCGTTCTCGTGACTTCCACGACTGGTGGATAACGCGCGGGATGCCGGTTCCTGGCGTTGACGGGTCATCACTCTTGCTTGGGCCGCGCTCGGGTCGCGCCGACTCACTGGAGGCGCTCGTGGCAGCAGGCGGACTCGCGATTGGGCGTTGCGCGGCTCGGGCGGGCGACCGGTCCGGCGGAGGCGAGAGCGCGGCGGACCAGGCGAGCAGGACGCCGCAGCTCCCGGCCGAGACGCACACGAGCAAGAGGAACCATTGCCAGAGGCGGCCGCGCCGCGCGGGAGACGAGGAGGAGGAGGAAGAGGAGGAGAAGGAGGAGGAGAAGGAGGGCGATGGCCCGCGGCGGTCGCGCGCCTGTGGCTCCATGCGGCGACTGAAGATCGGTCGGTCGGTCGGTCGGTCGGCGCGGTAATGTGGGATGCCGGGAGTGAATACCTGCTTCTGGACCCTGGCGGCGAGTAGATACCTTATTTTGTCCAAGAGAAGCCGAGGGCCGCTGGGAAGCCATTCGCTTTCGCTCGCAGGCGGCTCGAGCGGCGAGAGAATGACGCCGGCGGCATCGCCCAAGCCCCCGCCGGGCCCGGCGCTCGGCGGCCGCCGCGCCGGTGCAGCCGCAGCAGCGGCGGAAAGAGGAACAGGAGCAGGAGGCAGGGGCCGCGGACGCGGGCGAGAGCGCGAGCGCGAGCGCCGCCACGGCGGCGGCGATCACACGGCGCCGAGCGCGGTGGCGGACCGAGCGGACGCGGCAGCGCGGCGCGGCGGCCGCGCGGGCGACGGCAAGGGCGCGAGGCGCGAGCGTGCGGGCGCAGCGGGTGGGGGCAAGCGGCGCGGGGGGCCGCGCGCGGCGGCGGCGGCCAAGACGCGCGCACCACGGGGCCGCAAGGGCAGCGGCGGCGGCGGCGGTGGCGGCGGCGGGCCGGCGTCGCAGCGCAAGGTGCTGGTGCGCAACATCCCGCACGCAGTGACGGAGGCGGAGGCGTGCGCGGCTCTGGAAAACGCCGGCGTGGCGCGCGAGCTCGTGTGGCGCTTCGTGGCGGGCAAGGCGCGTGGTCGCAACCGCGCGCCAACGCCCGCGCGCGTGTACCTGGACGTGAAGAGGGGCGAGGGACCGGCCGGCGCGCTAATTGCGTCGCTGGACGGCCAGTGCTGGCCGCCAAGCGCCACGGGAAACTGTGCGGTGTCTGACGCCGCGACGGAGACCCATGCGCAGTCTAACGCACGTGTGGACGCGCAGATCCGCCGCCGCCGGGCGAACATACGCCAGCCGAGCTGCCGGGGCCGCCGGGGCCATCGGTGCTGGCCGTGGCGCTGGCGCCGTATCAAAAGATCCCGCGCGATAAGCAGCGCAAGGACGCCAAGGCCGGCACAATCGACCGCGACCCGGAGTTCGTGGCGTTCCTGGAGGAGCTCGGCCGGCCGCGAGAGGTGAGGTGGCCGCCGCACGCGCGCCGGATCGGTCGAGCCGAGCTGGGTGGCTGACGCCTGCCGTCTGGGCCGCGAGCAGAAACTGCCGAGCGCCGACGCCGTCGCGGACACGACCGAAGGCGAGCAGACGGAGAAGCCGGTCGCCACGCTGGTCAAGTTCCTCAACGAGCGCAAGGCGCGCGACAAGAGCAAGGTCGGTCCGCTGTCGACTGGGTGGCGGCCAGCGCGAGGAGCCTGCGTCGTCCCGCTGACTGACGCGCGCGCGCTGTAGGGGCGGGCCGGGAAGGCAGACAAGGGCTCGAGTCGGCGGCCGGGAACCCGCAAGAAGGAGGTTGGTGGCGCCGGCGGCTGCGGCTGTCTGCTAGCCGCGCGCGAGGATCTGAGCGACGGGCTGTTGCGCTTGACGGCCAGAAGGGAACGGCGAGCAAGGAGAAGGCAAAGAAGGAGAGGCGGCAGAAGAAGGCGGAGGCGGGGACGCCAGCCGCGGGCAGCCAAGGTGCGCAGGCGCGCGGCCCCGCGGATCGCGTAGACGCGCTAACGCGGCTCGGGCAGACGCGGGTAAGCAGCGGAAGCCTCGCAGCGGGAAAGGGGCGGCCGGCAAGAGGGAGGCGCCGGGCAAGGGCGACGCGGCCGTCGAGCCCGGGAGCGTGCGCATCATGACGCCCAAGGCGGGCGGCGGCGCGGCGCAGAGCGCCAAGGCGGCTCCCGCGCGGACCCAGAAGGACGCGGGGGCGAGCAGCGGCGCACGCGCGCGCGGGCGGAAGGAGGCGAGGGCGGGCGACGCGGCCGCCGGATCTTCCGAGGCGAGCGCCAAGCCGGCGGGCGGGGGCGGCGCCAAAGCAGGTCGCCCCCGCCGCGCTCCGGGTGGCAAGGCGGGCAGCGGCGGCGCCAAGGCGGCGGACAAAGTGCGTGGCAGCGGGGCGGCAAGGCTGGCTGCGGGCTGACGTGTGCGTGCTGTCGGCGCCGCAGAAGCGCGCGTTTTCTCCCAAGGCGGACGCGACGGGGGCGGTTTGAGCCGGCGGCGACGCGGATCTCTCATCCCGGAGTGCCGGCCGCGGCGCTCAGCGGCGGCCGCCGCGAGTCGCGCGGCTCAAGGCGAAGCGTGGCGAGGGCGAGGGCGAGGGCGGCGGCGGCGCGCTCGCCTCGCCTCGCTTTGGCACGGACGGCGGGCGGCAGCTGCGCGCGTCGGACCGAGAGGGCGGGCGAGGCGGCGGGTGGCGCGAGCGGTGGCACCCTCGGCCCGGACGCCGGCGGCGAGGCCGCGCGGCGGCAAGTAGGCAGGGGCGGAACCTGCTATTGTTAGGAGCCGCCGAGGTAACCGCAACACGAGCGCCTGCCTCTCTTTGGCCATTGCCGGTGCTGGGCGGTGCAGACCTGGCGGCGCAGACCGCGGAGCCGCGAGGGCGATGGCCGCGCGCGGCGACGCGAGCATCAAGCTGGTGCTGCTCGGAAACGGGTCCGTGGGCAAGTCGAGCCTGATCGCGCGCTTCGTGGCCGATGGGTTCACGCGCGTGTACAAGCAGACCGTGGGGCTGGACTTCTTCGAGAAGACGCTCGCGTTCCCGCGCGACCAGCGCGTGGTGCTGCAGGTCTGGGACATCGGCGGGCAGACCATCGGCAGCAAGATGATGCGCAAGTACCTCTTCGGCGCGCACGCCGCGCTCGTCTGCTACGACGTGACCGACGCGCAGTCCTTCAGCGACGCCGAGGACTGGCTGGCCGTCGCGCGGAGGTCGCTCGGCGGCCGAGACCGCGAGGCCGGGGCCGGGTCGGAGCCGCCGCCGCCGCTACCGCCGCTGGCACAGGAGCAGGAGCACATCTACCTCGTGGGGAACAAGATCGACCTGATCGCGCAGCGCGTGGTGACCAAGGCGCGCCACGACGAGTTCGTGCGGCGCCACGGGCTGCGCGGGGGCTTCCTCGTCTCGGCGCAGAGCGGCGACCAAGTGCTCAAGGCTGTGCACCGCGTGGCGGCCGCGGCCGCAGGCATCCGCGTGTCCGAGTTCGAGCTGTCCTTCTGCGACCAGGTCGTGCGCGCCACCATCCCCTGCAGCGCGACTGGCGCAGCAGGGATCGACGCGGAGCCGCGCACCGCCATGGCCGACGCGATCGAAGCCGAGGACCGGGCGCTGGCGGCCAAGAGGGACGCGCGGGCTCGGGCGACAGCGCGTTGCTGTACCATGTAATACACGCTCGCCACTCTCTCTCTGTCCGCGTCCCACGGGGTCCTGCGCGAGCCTGAGGCGCATTCGGATGGGTGGCCGCGCTGTTCTCCTTCCGTTTCTGGTCTCTCGCGGATCGGATCAGACACGACGGAACAGCTTCGGACGCCCGACGGTCGGTCAGCCAGCAGCCAGCGCTCCGGAGACGCCACCTACGTCGGCCGCCAAGAGGGGCAGCACCGCCTCCATGGCCCGCCAGTCGATCCTCTGGAGCAGTGTGGCCGCCGCGCGTGAGTCGCTCTGCGCGTGGAGACTCGCCGCACGCTGGACAGCCGCAAGCGCCTCGGGTACTGAGTGGGGAGCAGTGGCTGGTCGATCAGGCTGGTTGTCGCCAGCGTCCTGAGTCGAGCAGAGAGGGAGGGGCGTGAGACCGAGCCGGGTGTGAGAGAGGTCGAGGCCCCAAGGGCTCAAGACACACCAGCTGCTCGAGGAAGCCGCGCGCGCGCGAGAGGTCCCCGTGTGCCGCCAGCGCGTGCGCAAGCAGCTCCTGCATACCCACGCCGCTGTTAGCCACAGCGCCGTTAACGCCGCCCTGGCTCGGGCTGCGATGGTCGCTAACGAATGCCTCGCCTTGCCGTTCCGCTGCTCGAGGCGCCAGGGTCCGTCCTCCACCTCGGAGGCGTTGGCCACGCGCTCCAGACACCGCAGCGCCTCATCGTGTCGACTGGAGCGGAGCACGCGCGGGTCGTCGCCCATCGGCGCCAGCAGCAGGCACAGTGCAAGGTGGTAGTGGGCTGAGAGTCCCAGATCGCGATGCTCGAGCAGCGACCGGAACGCCTCGCTTCCGATTGAGTCAACGATCGGGGCGGGAGGAAAGAGGGGCTAGTGAGCCATCGAAGGTCGATGTGCACATTGAAAGTCGAGGAGGGGAGGAGGGAGAGGAGATGCACCTGGCGGCGTCGTAGTCCCGCTCGAGCTCGAGCGCCAGCGCCAGGGAGAAGACCATGTACGCGTCTCCCGGCTGCATGGCGCGCAGGAAGGCGATGGCGTCGTCCACTCCACTCGGCAGATCCTCAGTCGCCACCGCGGCTTCGGGGCCTTCGCTCTCGGTCTTCGCCGCCACGGGTCCCGCCGGCGTCTCGACTGCATCGGGCGAGGCCGGCGATGTTGGGGGCGTCGAGGCCCTCGGGTCCGGCGCAACCGGTGCATCCTGCTTCGTTAGGTCCACGACCGCCTCGGCCGCTGCCGGTTGCGGCACCCGCCTCTTCCTGGACGACGACAGTGACGCACCGTTCCCCATCGCTCCGTGTGGCCCTGACGGCTCGGAAGGCGGCCATCTATTTCTGCGCGGCCGTGACAGTCCTCTTGATCACTCACCCGCCTCCACCTCCTCCTCAGCATCGCCCCCTTCCTCCTCGTCGTACTCCTCGTCGTACTCTTCGTCGTCCTCCGGGTTACGCAGACCCAGCAGCGCCTCGGCGTCCGCAGCTGAGGCTGCCTCGAGGACCTGCCGCCCGTCGACCACCACGAGGATCCGCTGTGACGCGCGCACTGCGGTCACGCTCCGGCGCGCGACCGTCAGGACCGTGGACGCGGCGAACTCGCTCAGCACCAGCTGCTGCAGTGCCACCAGCTCTTCGTCGCCGTCCTGGTCCGCCTGCCCATCCGCCGCGGCCGAGTCATCCATGTCCACCACCACCACCTTGGGAGTCTCAGGTGTGCGCGCTACCGAGCGCAGCAGCAGCGCGCGTGCCACGCACAGGCGCCGCCGCTCCGCTAGGGTGAAGCTCTCGGGGTCCACGGGGGCCCTGAGCGCGCGACCGAGCTTCGAAACCTTGGCGGCGAGTCCGACACGCTCGAGTGCGTCCCAGAAGCGCTCGGCGTTGCTGTCGTCGAGCTCGGCATCTCCGCCGCCGCCACCAAAAAGGAAGAGCGCGCTGCACTGGTCGAACGGGTCCAGGAAGCCGCGCACGGTCGGTGCCGGGGTCTGGGGAGGCGGTGCAACCCGCGCCGGCGCCAGAGAGATGACGGCGAGGCGGCTGCGCACCGAGCTGAGGCCAAGAGCTGCCAGGTCCACACCGTCCACGAGGATCCTGCCACCCGCAAGCTCGCGCAGCCGGCACAGTGCCGCCACGACTGCGGAAACGCCCATGTCGTCGCCGTCTGACCTGGGGGTCCGCCTGGCCCTGCCCCCGCCGTCCACGAGCAGCAGACCGAGTTTCTCGCCGGGAGACGCGACGAACGACAGGCCGTAAAGAGCCATCTCGCCCTCTTGCTCACGGCCGTGCGCAACACTGCTGCGGCTGCCACTGCGGCTACGGCTGTGGCTACGCCGCCGGCCACCGGCCACCAAGAGGAGCGGGTCGCTCGCCGGGAGCCGGACGTCTTCAAAGTGTACCCGCCCCTCGGAGGGCCACGCGAGCGGTGGCTCTGACGCTGGAACGACGTGCGGCGCCTCCGCTAGCGCGTGCGCGCGTGCTGCCAGCTCGAGTACGCGGACGAGCGCGAGCGCGTCTCCGCTGCACTCGCCGCCTCTGCCGGTCCCCATGGTTGCCACCGACATCTCGAGCCTTGCCCAGCCACGCCAGCACGCCACCAGCGCGTCGTCCAGCGGCAGGACGTGCAGCACTGCGAGCGCGGCAAGCGCCGTCGCGACCAGCCGCAGGGGACCGGCGGACACGGGACTGGCTGCCACGGACGCGCTGAGAGCCACCGCGGCGAGCGCGGCACCACCACCGACCACTACGCCCAGCAGGCGAACGCGCAGCGCCATCCACTCGTCCACGTACACACGGAGGTGCGCGTCCCGAGCGTGCACGTCCAGCCGCGCGACGTGGTCGGTCACCAGCGCGTCGACGTGATCTGCCCCGAGCGCGCGCAGCGTGGCCGCACCGCGGATGCCGTTGAGGGCGAGTCGCGACGCCGCGGCTGCCGCACGCCGCGACAGCACACGCAGCGCGCGCGCCGGGAGCAGGTAGCAGCGCACTAGATGGCGACCGTAGAACGCGGCACAGGCGAGCAGCAGGATGATCAACAGCAGCGGTACCGCGAGGAGGCTAGCCGCTGATGACTGCGTTTGCACACCAGCGACGAGAGCGGCAGCCATGACGCCGCTGGTGGCGAGCGCCAGCGTTAGCGCGGGGACCGTCGCGGAGAGTGCGTCGGCCAGCAGAGCACCACACGAGACTGGGAGGCGCAGGTCGACGGTGGATACGTCATCGCCCAGCGCCGAGGCCGCACCCTCACCCATGAGCAGACTCTTGACGATAGCAACGACGCCGCCGCCGACGTCACCCGCGCGCCGGAAGAGCAGGAAGTCGATGCGCGAGAGCAGCAGCGAGGTCACCGCGCGGTCAAAGGCGACGCGCGCCGCGCGAAACCCGGCGGCTGCCACAGCCACGGCCCGCGCAGTCGTAAGTAGGCATCCACCGCCCACGAGTAGTACGAATGTCCCCACTATCAGCCCCGCCTCCTCCTTGGTCGCCGAAGCTCCTGCAGTCGTGCGGACCACCAGCCACGCGTCGCCTGCCGCGAACAGCAACACGGCCAGCGCCTGTGCGCTCACGAGGAGCAGTGTGAGGCGCTTCCCGCCGCCTCCCGCCGAGCTCAGGTACTGGGGCAGCAGCGCGCGCCACACGGACACAAATGAGACGACGGTGGGCACATCATCCGCATCATCCTCGTCCTCGAAAGCCGCAAGAGCCGTGGTGAAGTCACTCGGGTCGCTGGCGGAGGGGAAGGCGACACTGTCCGAGTTGCACACGGCAGGCTCCTCACCCACGGGCGGGGCAACAGGTGACCAGTAGCTTGAGGCGCGCTCGGAAACCGGCAGCTGGCTCGGCACTGATACGTCTATCGGCCCCAAGTCCAGGGCAATGTCACCCTCCGCCGGTACGCCGCAGTCGCTGTCGTCGCTGTCGTCACTCTCGTCGCTGTCATCGCTCTCTGGAGGCTGACGCTCCTCCACCACGCCATTGCGGACTAGGATCGAGCGGGCGGCGTCTCCCGCGGCCGAGGCGAGACGCTCCTCCGCCGTACCAGCTTCCTTGTCGCTATCGCCGATCGTCGGGGCGACGTACACGCGCGTCTTGTCCCTCAGGAGTCCCAGAACACAGCGCGCGAAGGCCTCGTGCAGCGCCTGTGCGTCACGGGAGCCAGCGCCGCCACCAAGGTCGAACCCAGCGTCGAGTAGGAACACGTCGGCCTCGTCCCGGTGGTAGCACGCGCGCGCCAGAGCCACTCGCCAGGCCGCACCTGCGCTGAGCCCTTGGTATTCTGCGCTGGCCCAGGCCTCGACCGCGGCCCCGACCTCAGCGCAAACTCCGTGCCGCGAGCGGGTCACGAGCGTCAAGTCCCCCGTGGGCAGCCGGGAGAGGTCAGGAAGCAGCACCGCCGCTTTGAGCACCGCCAGGTATCTGCGGCGGTTGAAAGTGTCGCCCATGAGGATGTTGTCGCGGATAGAACGCCCGGTGAGCAGCCACGGTCGTCGTGCGCAGAGGGACACGCGTCCAACCGCCAGTCGCACCGCTGGGGCTGCGAGCAGGCGGGCGGACGCGCTGC
Organism: Phytopythium kandeliae; assembly: GCA_023338135.1. Taxonomy (NCBI): domain Eukaryota; phylum Oomycota; class Peronosporomycetes; order Pythiales; family Pythiaceae; genus Phytopythium; species Phytopythium kandeliae. The sequence continues at coordinate 5,864 of JAADYC010000689.1, read as the reverse complement.
CAGGCTTAGGCTGCGCGGCCGGCATGTCGCCCAGGAGCGCCATGAGAAGTGATGCCCGGCCACTCCCTGGCCGACCGCACACAATCGCGAGCTCTCCGTGGCCGATCGCCAGGCGGGAGACACGCAGGATAAAATCGCTGGAACCAGGGACGCGGCGGCTAAGCCACTTGAACGCCGCATCCTGGACGAGCACGGCCACATCCGCATCATCCTCCGCCTCGTTGGCTTCGTCCTCGTCCCCGTTGATCGGCCCGGGTCCAAAAGCAGCGGCATGAGTCGCTTCGCCCCGTGTGTCCCGCGTCTCATCCAGCTCGAAGAATGACTCGAGATGCGTGAGCGACCGCCACGCGGTTAGCGTCACGGCCGTGGCGCGCGGCAAAGAACGCAGCGGGGTCTGCAGCATGCGTGCGAGGGCTATAGTCGCGAGCAGCGCGGCCGCGTCCCGGACGGAGAAGGCTGCACCGACATGCCACAGCTGAAAGCAGTGCGTGCTGACTGCAGCGGCCGCTAGGAAGAAAGGCATGGCGTAGACCGCGGCCGCCGAACCGCCTGAAATCGCGAGCGCGTGCCAGACGGTGGCGAGCTCGCCCTCCCGCGCATCCGCGACCCGCGTGCCGAGTCGCCTCTCCCATGCGTGCAGCTTCACAATCGCCAGCGCAGCGGCCACAGAGGCCGTACCAACTCGGGCGAGCGCGCCGCGGACGATGCCGTAGCGCGCACGCTTCGTGCTAGCCACGCGCTCAGCCACGCGCTGCTGCAATGCGTCGAGCGCGAGGTAGAGCAGGAAAGTGGTGCCAGCCACCACGAGTAGCGCGAGCCACGCAGTCGAGGGACCAAGCAGCCACGCGAGCACGCCCACCGCCGCGAGAATCTCGAGGGGCAACACCCACAGCTGGAGGAACAGATTTGCCCCATGCTGCACGCGAGTCACGTCCGAAGCGTACAGCTCGAGCACGGAGGCGGCCGTGAGCCCGTCGCCGGAGTCCGCAGCCGCGTCGAGGGGGCGGATGTGCAGACGCGCAGCCTTCTGAAGCACCAGCGCGCGCAGGGCCGAAGAAATGCGCAGCGCAGCGATCTGAAGCTCGGGTGAGACGAACGCGAGCAGCAGTGCGCGCGCTGCGCGGGAGGCGAGCAGGGAGCCGAGCCAGAAGGCGAGCGGTCGCGCGGGGTCCTCCTTCTGGCGGTGCAGCTGTAGGTCCGCGGCGGGGGCACCGGCGTCTCCAAGCAACACGACCACGTGGAAGAGCGCGACGGGGACGAGCAGGTCGCAAGCGGCGGCGGCGGCGTAGAGCGGCGCAAGCGCTGCGAAAAGCACTCCCTCGGCGCGCGCGAGCGCGGGTCGCAGCGAGCCGGAGGCGAACCAGCCGTGCTCGAGCCGCGTGGCTGCGGGTCCGCACCGGTCCGCCGGCGGCAGCTCCCAGACCTCTTCCTGCTGCAGCGGCAGCGGGTCAGGCAGCGCCAGCGCTGGCGGCGCGCGGCCGCGGCGGGCACTAGTCGCGAGCACAGGCCAGACCCAAGCGAGCGTGGCCCTGGCCACGAGCGACGCCCCCTCGAGTGGGTGCGCGTAGACGGCGGCGCGGCGCGGCGGCGGCAGCAGCGGTGCGCGCTCCACGGCAGCGCCGGCGGTCGCGCGCATGGTCGCGGCGCGGTGAGTGGCGGAGTGGCAGAATGGCGGAATGGCGGAATGGCGGAATAGCGGGGGAAAGCGCGGCGGAAATTTGCGAAATCTTAGCGCTTCAAGGTGGTCAGCGAGGCAGGCACCCTGAATGGCTGGAGAATGATGGCGGAGCCTCTTTTGACCAATCATATGGCATTATATGGCGAACGTGCTTTTTCAGCCAATCAAAGGACGGTAGTCTACCGTATCCATTGGAAGGAAAGGTTGACCTGCAATGGATGCAACGAGGACCTTGCCGATTGGTGCGGGGTTTCTGCCAGCGTCGGCGGCGCCTTCGCCGAGTCGCAGGCCCAGACGACTGCCGCGGCCCTGCGGCGCGGCTCTGCGGCAGACAGTATCCTCGCTCGCCGTCACCGAGCGCTGTAGCGGCGCCAGACCCCGAGGCTCTCGCGCAGCCAGCGGCGACTTGCAATGCTCGCTCGGCAGCGGATGAACGCAAGCGGCATGTGTTACCAAGCGGTGTGAGCACGAGTGAGCGCTTGGGTATCGTAGAGACCGAGCTGCTCGGGGAGGGACGGGACGGGAGCAGGCACGGCTCAAGCGAGGAGGAGCGGGGCTACCGGCGCGAGGCCGATGAGCTGGCGCGCCGTCTCTCTTGCGCGCGCGAGCCGCAGCGCCATGCGAAGCCGCAGCGAGACACGGGCGGTCGCAGGGGAGGCAAGCGGTGGCGGAGGGTGGCCGAGGGAGGGAACCGACTTGCGCTTGATACGCAAGACGCCGAGGCTGACCGCGCGCTCACGGTTCTCGGCCCGCCGCGCGAGTCACTGAGGGTCCGAGCGGTACGCGTGTAGCCTCGGAGTGATCTTCTCGCGTGAGGTGGCAGTATGATGTTTTAGGAGCTTCGGCTGATCTGTCTCGGCTGGGACGACGCGTCGGTGCGGACCCAATAGCTGACCGCGCTCGAGGTTGCGCTCGAGTTTTTCTTGATAGCGCGCTGCGTTCTCGTAGTTCAAGCATCGCGCGGTGACGCGGAGGCAGGGGTCCGGAGCGGAGCCAGTGGCGGCAAAGGCGCGGGCGAGGGTGGCTGTGGGATCTGCAGTGGCTGCCGCCTGATTCGAAGTGGCAGTGTCCGCGTGGTCCGCGGGGTCGTCGGCGCCTGTCTCGGCCTCGAGACGGGCGGCCAGGCGATGTTGCAGGGCCGCGCTGCGCTCGAGTCTAGCTTGGAAGCCCGCGGTCCGCTCGTACTGGTTGTAGCTATCGCAGGCGTTGAGGTACTGGGTCGACTCGGCCGCGACCGAGATGCTATAGAGCGGCGAGGGCTCGGGTGCGGGTGGCCGGTCGTTGGACTCGGACCCTTGCGACTGCCGCAGGCGGAGCTGCTCTCGGTACTGGCGCACGCGCTCGCGCAGCGGGGCACGCGGGACGCTCGGACGAGACACGGGAGCGGCATGCAGGATGCTCAAACGAGACGCGGGCGGGCGGCGAGGGGTGCATGGACAAGTGGTGCTGCTGGCGGAGGGCGAGGAATCGAGATCAAGGGCGAGCTGGGCTGCTCTGCGCTTGGCCGTATGGCTCTGTCCACGGATCTCGCGGGCGGCGGCGCGGTCGAAGGCGCGGCTGAGCGCCTGTACGAGGAACTTGGATGGATCCTTGGCGCGGAGTCGCAGCAGGGCAGGTGGTGTAGACGGCGGCAGCGCGTCGGGGTCGTTGCGAGCGAAGTAGACGCAGATACAGGGCTTGGGAGCGACGGGCTGCGCAGTGCCGTGCGCCGTGACGGGAGTGGCAGTGCAGAGCGCCACCTTGGCGCGGAGCGAGGACAGCAGCGACACCACTCGGTAGCGCAGGGCGGCGAGGCAGTGCTTGACGGCGGCGAGGAAGTTCATGAGCAGACGTCGGGCGATCGGGGGTCGAAGAAGATAGGACGTGGAGGACGTGGAGGCCGGAGACAGGAGACAGGAGGCTGGAGGTCTCGAGGTGTGCGTGGTGGTAGGAAAATCAAAAGTGAGCTCGGTGGTGGCGACGCCGGGGTCAGCGGCGGTGGAGTCGGTGCCGTCGGTGAGTGATGTTTGGCGCGAGGCGATCGACCGCTAGTGACCCGACGGATGACGCCGGACAGCCCTGGGCTCTCCATCACATCGGGGTAGCATTACTCCGCCTGGGAACGCGCTGCACCCCTCACTCAAGATGGCACGGCGCCGCGTCGGAGACAGATTGATGCCGGGTTGAGACCATCGGCGCAATGGACGAATGCGCCGTCGGCACCGTCAGGGCGGAGAAAGCAGGCGTGCGATTAGCATCCATACATGTCGAAGCGCGGGCCATCAACTAATCATGCGGTTGATTGGAGCTTGGCCATGTGCTTCAAGCTACAAAGAGGAGGGAGCTGCTCGCACGCCGCTCACCTCTCGGGTGGGTTGGCGGTGATGATCTCAACGATTCTATCGCCCGCGCAGGCGAGCGAGTGGGCCGCGGCACGAGGCAGCGGAGAACGGCGTCTGGGCGGAGATCCGGCGGCGCCGGGAATGCAGTCGACGGACAAGAAGTGCTTATCGGGGAGGTTCATGCGACTCAAGCAGAAGAAGCCCCACTAGTTCGTGATCGCGGCGATTCTGCAGAAGGCTCCGCAGGCAGACATCCTGGTGCTGAGCGGCGAGCAGGCCACGCCGCGCACAGGCTCATCATAGTGCGGCGAGACGTGCTCGACTCACTCGCGGGTTTGCTCACGGAGATACATAATGAGTAGCGGCACCAAACGACGGTGCGGTTGGAGAACGACCCGGGCGGTCTGTTAGGGCTCGGCGGGCTGTCCGCGTAGACAGGTCTCTGGTGCGGCGAGCCACCCCGCCTCCTCCGCTGCCTCGCTGCTCGCCTGCCGCTCCTACCAGCCCGACCCGGCGCGCTTGCGCTGCTTCCGCGCCAACAGCTACTCCTATCAGAGTGATACCCACTCTCGTCCATCGTGCTCGACAAGCGCACGTCCCCCACCGACGTATCCACGACCGGATCTGCGACCAGGTCGACCCGCAGGCGGTTGGCACTTGTACACGACTTGTCGCTCGACTCGTGGCGCCGTGTGGACCAAACGCGTGCTCTACAGCCTCACGGGCTCGATCGAGTCACTGTCCATCGCCGGTCTGCACGGTGGCAGCGACGCCGGCGGCGAGGCGATCCGGTCCAAGTCCCTGCGCGGCGAGAATTCCGCGATGCTCGACGCCTCTCGCTCTCCAAGCTCCAGCTTATGGACGTTGTCGACCCACGCGCGATAGCGACCAGCTCAACCAGTTCGACGTATTTAACCGGCACGACGTCCATGACTACCTCAGCGACCACGACCTCGATCGCGACTACGCGAACGACGATCGTCGCAATGACTATCACAGTGGCGGTGGACTAGCGTCGCCGTTGCGCGAGACGTTCCCCAAGGACGCGGACATGGATTACGCGTTCCACATGAGCGGCTTCGACGCCATGCGTTCGCCCGTCGCGGCCGCAGACAACACGGGCGAATCGCTCTCCAGCACCATGGTGGACTTGAACACATCGCCACTCGTCCACAAGAGCGCGATCACTACAGACGCAGAGCAGGCGGACGAAAGTACAGCGGACGCGAACGCCTCCCGTGTGCCAGCCGAGCGTCCGCGCAGCATGCGCACGTTCTCGCAGTTTGGTTTCGCGATCGTCAGCTTACTCTCCACGCGCGCAGTGTCGACGACAGGCTGGCTGCGTATCCGCCCAATTCCATTCGTCGTTGTTTGTGCACTATTTGCAAGACTAGTCGGCCCCGCCCGCTACGCGGACGCTTGTTTCAAAAGAAGACACATCGAAAAGTCTTTTTCACGATGTGATGTCTTTCCGACACAGAAATTAAGCATAAATCGCGCCTATCGTATCGTGTCTATCGCCAGACGATTTCATGCATTTCGGAATGGCTGCTACAGCGGCTGTTGCACACACATGCAGGCAAATGCAGGCAAATTGCTGAAGGGTGCTCCCCCCTCTACCTCCCCATTTGGGGGGAGCGCGTCGCTTCGCTCGGCATCCATGTGCGTGCCAGTCAATCCCGCAACTCAGAAGTAAGATGTAGGAAGCGTGTATTCGCACATCGATGCAAAGTATAGACACCACACCCACAGTCTCCATCATTCACACTCGCATAACTGACGCTCCCCATGAGTCCTTCTCGGTGCGTCGTCGAGCTCGCGTAAGTGTCTGTGCTACTTCTCGGTTCTCTTCGTTGTTGCATTGC
>JAADYC010000688.1:0-15208 GCA_023338135.1 Phytopythium kandeliae | reverse complement strand
TCATCGACTTCTGTTCTCGATGTGCCTTTCGGAAATGGCGCTTCCACTCTCACGTGTTCAAGTCGAAGGCACTGAGTCGCATCGCGGAGCGCATCGTTCCCGCTGCAGATCCGACTGTCTTCGTGGGATTTGGAGACTGGAGTCGCCGCGATGATAACAAGGGACACGCAACCAGACCTGTGAAGGCATTGAAGAAGGAGCTTGCCAAGCGCGCTACTGTTCGGCCGATCGATGAATTTCGGACAAGCAAGCGATGTTATTACTGTCATGGAGACCTCGAAGACGTCAGCTTCCCGAAGATCGTGAACGGCAAACCGAATGGCAAAGCCACATCCCGAAACGTTTTGCGCTGTAAAACCAGTGGCTGCAAGAGTTTTGGGATCATGACGCGAACGCCTCGCTGAACATCCTGCAGATGGCAACGGAGCTGCTCGAAGAGCGACCAAGACCGGAGTACTTGCAACGCAGTTGAAGAACTTGGTAGAGAGCGAGAAAGCGTGAGTCCGGGAGTCCGGGAGTCCGGGAGTTTTGACTCGAACCTGCTCACACGGTGCAGCCCGCATTCTAGATCGTAGCTAGTTGGCTGGCGCGCTCGTAAAGCGAGCGGTGGAAACCTAGTCAGCCAGGAGAATACATGTTCAGTATCTTTCGTCTTAGGTGCGTTCAAGACGACAGACGCACGAGTCTCTACTAAGAAAGCGCGCACGGTTCGGCGACTTCGATACTGAGGCGCAGTCGGTGAGATCGCTCACTCCACTCCGCCGTCCGTCTCGGCATAGTGAACCCAAGTCATCGTCTCCGGCGGTCCCGTCGGGTCGGCGCGCCGTCACCAGCGCCAGCGCATGCTCGCGCGCGTCGCCGCCCGCGCGCTGCGGCGCTCCGCGGGCCCCTCGCGGCCCCCTCGGGCGTCCCGGCGCCTGCACGGCTGCGGCGCGCTGGCGACACCTCCGCCGAGCGAGGGCGAGAGCAGCAGCTTCAGCTCGTCGACGCCGCCCCGGGGAAGCAGCAGCCGCGGCACGAGCGGCGGCGGCCCGCAGCGCTGGGAGGAGCGCATCATCTCGGCGCTGGTGGTGAACCGGCCGGGCACGCTGGCGCAGCTGGCCGACGTGTTCGCGTACGCGGACCAGAACATCTCGAGCCTGTGCGTGCGCTCGACGGTCGTGCCCGAGCTCTCGCGCGTGACCATCTCGTGCGCGCTGCGCGACCGCGACCTGCCGGGGCTCAAGAAGCGCCTGCGCGCGCTCGTGGCCGTCACCTTCTTCCACGTGACCACGCGGCGCTTCTGCGTCGAGAACCGGCAGCTGCTGCTGCGCTCGCAGCTGCTGCTGCAGCTCGCCTCGCCGCTCGCCGACGCCGCCAAGCCGTTGCGCCTGCGCCGCCGCCGCTGGGAGCAGCTGCGCGCGCTGCTGCGCGACTTCGGCGTCGAGGCCGTCGGCGCGCGCGGCGAGCCCGCGCTCGTGCCGCCGCTCGCCAACTGTACGCCGAGCGGCGGCGCGGCCGGGAGTGCGCGCGGCGCCGACCTCGCGCGCGAGCCCGTGCTGCTGCTGCATGCGGCGGACGACCCCGAGCGCATCGAGCGCTTCCTGGCGGCGCTGCGGCGCGCGCGCTTCCGCGTGCTCGACCTGCAGCTCTGCGGCCCGCTCTTCCTCGACACGTCGCACTCGACGTACGACCCGCAGAGCGCCGCGAGCTTCTCGCGCGAGGTCGGCGCCGACGTCGAGCGGCTGCTGCTCGCGCCGGTCGAGGACGCCGGCGCCATGCCGCCCGACGCCGCCAAGACGGCCGCCATCCTGCGCGAGATGAACAAGCGCGCGAGCCCCGTGCCCGGACACGGAGACACGCGGCCGATCCAGCACGACGCAGACACGGACGTGGACGCCGACGTGCTCACGCGCGTGCCGCCCGTGTCGACCTTCCAGCTGCACTCGGACGCGCGCGGGTACTTCACCAAGGAGCGGTTGCGGCTGCACGCGCGCATCGCGCACCAGCTGTACGAGGCCGCGCCGCAAGGCATCGCGTTCCCCAAGTTCGTGCTGCTGCTGGGCATCCCGGGTGCCGGCAAGTCGACCATCCTGAGTCACCTGGACATGGTCGGCCAGCTCTCGCTCGCCGACTTCGTCAACTTCGACGTGGACGACATCATCGCGCTGCTGCCCGAGTTCTACCACGCCATGCTCAACGTCGGGCTCGGCAATGAGGCCGCGGCGGCCGGCGGCCGCGCACGCCCGCTGCTGCCCGGCCCGCAGACGCGCTACCAGCTCTGCCGCGACGAGGCGCGCTTCATCCTCAAGAAGAACCTACACAGCGCCATCATGTGCCGCAAGAACGTCATCCTCCACGGCAGCGGCAAGTCCTTCGCCAGCTACGCCGGCGTCATCGACCAGGTCAAGTCGGCCGGCTTCGACACGCACGTCGTCTGCCTCGACGTGCCGCCACCCGTCGCCTACGAGCGCGTGCGGCGGCGCAGCAACAATGGCTACGGCCGCGACGTGCCGCACGACGTCATCGACCTGGCCGCGCGCCTCGTCGCGCGCAACTTCAAGCGCCTCGCCTCGCGCGTGCCCAACGCGCACCTCTTCGACAGCACCGGCCTGCCGCCGCGGCTCGTGTGGAGCAAACAGCGCTCGCAGGTCGTCGCCTCGGACCCGGACGACGACCTGCAGCGCAAGTTCCAGCTGTGAGCGACTCGCGACGGCCCAAGCGGGAGGGAGACCCGCATTTGTTGTTCCTCTGCCTCTTCCTCTGCTTCTGCCTCTGCAGGAACCATCGTCACGCGCGCTGCCGCCGCCGCTGCAGGATCTCGAGCACCTGCCCGTCCGACATCACAAGTGCGCGTGAGCTCCGCGTGCGAGGTTGGCAACGGCAGGCGCTGCCTCAACGTACCCCCTCGGATCCAAGCGGCGGCGCGGCGCGGCTCCTTGGTCCGCCGTCCTGCTGATTGCTCGCCTCCGCCTGCATGAGCTGCGACTTGAGCACGCTGCGGACGTGCTCCGGCGCCTCCCACGCCTCTCGCTCGCCGTCCTCCTCGCGACCTGCGTCCAACCACCGGCCGTGCTCGCCGAGCCGGCTCGCCATCGGCACCTTGGACGTTGGTGCCGTGACCAACGCCGCGAGCGCCGGCGCCGCCGACGCGGGGCGTGTCTGCGCCGTCAGAGACCTTGCGCGGCGTCTCTGCTTGGCCTCCATTGGCTGGGGCACGCCGTAGATCGTCAGCGGCCGGCGCTGTGGCAGCGGGCCAGGGCTGTCGGCAACGATGTCGCCTTGCTGCTGAGCGCTGGCCTCCTCGAGCGCGGTGCGCAGCTGTCGACAGCGGCCCGTGAGCTCCGCAATCAGCGCCTCCTTCTCGCTCTGCAGCAGCTCGCACCGCGCGAGCGCCAGCCGCTGCAGCTCCAGCCGCGTGCTCGCCTCTGACAGCTGCGCGTCTCGAGCGGTGACCTCGTTCTTGAGCTCGTGGACCTTGGCAGCTAGCGCGTCGAGGTCCGTCTCGCTCCAGGCGCCAACACACACACCCAGGTCCTCGTACGCCTGCCGCACGACCCGCGACAGCAGCAGGAACGCGGCCCGCCCCGCGTCGGCGACGCTCCCGCCGTGCTTCTTGGAACGGAGCCGCCGCTGTCTGACCCCGGCCGTGCCCGGGCGAGAGGGAGACGCCAGCAGCCCCAGCAGGTCCGCCAAGGTTCCCTCGTCCGGCTGCTCGCGGCCGCAGAGCGTCTCCAGCCGTGCGAGCACTCGCGTGCGCTCGTGGGCCACACGCAGCCCCAGCTGGTCGCCGAAGCGCTTCTCCATCTCGAGGCGCAGTTTCGCCTCCAGCGCCGCCCGCCTGCTGTCGTAGAGCCCGCAGGACGCGGGAGAATCGCCCAGGAACGCCGTCACTGCTCGCTCCAGCAGGTCGTAGCCGCTGCCGCTGCCGGCGCCGCAGAGCGCCTGCCACTCCGCTAGCGCGTCCTCGAGCGCCTGGACCCGCGCGTCACGCGCCTCCGCGAGCTGCTGCCGCCTCTCGAGCTCCGCGGCGTACGCGCGCGCGGCCTCGTCCACACGTGTGAGGTCGTCCACTCTGCGTGCGCTAGCGTCCAGCCGGAACTGCAGCTCGAGCTGCGCCTCCCGCCACTCGCCGCGCTCGCGCTCGAGCTCCGCAGTCCGCTCCCGCCCGGTCACCAGCTCCTCCCGAGCCTCCGCCAGCAGGCCCGTCGCGCGAGAGAGCTCCGCCTGGAGTTTGGCGGCCTGCTCCCGCGCCTGCTGCTCGCGCTTGTCGCTCGCGCGCTGCTCTCTCTCGAGCTCCGCGATCTGCTGCTTGGCGCTCGCCACGTCCTTGCCGGCCGTCTCGAGCTGCTGCCGCAGGTTCTGCTCCACCAGCTCGGACGTCGTCAGCGCCATCCCCTTGAGCACCGACGCGCCGACCGCGTCCGCGCTCCCTCGTGTCGGCGACGCGGACGCCGAGGCAGGACCCGAGCCGGGAGTCGCGCCGCGCCGGCTGCCGCTGCTGCTGCCGCGGCTGCCGCTCGTCCGCATGGATAGCAGCGAGTTCTTGAGCTGCTCGGCCTCGCGGCGACTTGCGCGCAACGCCTCCAGCAGCTGCTCGTTGGCGGTCTCCACGTTGGTGTAGGCGGAGCGCAAGTCTCGCAGCGTCGCGTGCAGGTGCGCCTCGCGGTCGCGGTGCGCCTCCGTGAGCTGCTGCACCTGCTGCTCGTGCAACGCCTCGCGTTGGCGCGCCTGCTCCGTGCGCAGACACGCCTCGAGCGTCGCGAACCGCGCCATCTCCTTCTTGAGCGCGCCGCGCGCGCGCCGTAGCTTGTCCTGGTACATGTCCCGCTGGGCCGCCAGCGCGCGCTTGGCCGCCTGCTGGGATCGCCCGAGGCTCTCGGTCAGCACCTCGCTCGCGGCGTCCGCGTGCCGCGCGACCTGCGTCGTGAGCGCCTCCAGCTCGCGGTGCACAGCCTCGTCCACGCGGTCGCTCAGCGCCGCCATGTGCTTGCGCCACGCCGCCTCTCCGCGCACGAACACGGCGTCGGCCTCCGCCCGCGCCTGCGCGGCTTGGAATGCCTCGAGCAGCGCACTCGCGGCCACGCGGACCTGCTCATCCAGCGCCGCGCGCCACTCGCGGAACGGCAGCTGCGCCGCGCGTACGTCCGCCTCCGCCGCGGCCTCGAACGCCGTCAGGTCCGGTAGCTCATCGCCCGGCTCGCTCGGCGACGAGGCGGCTCCGTTGTCAGCGCCTTCGGCCGCCGAGTGAGGTCCGTTCACGCTGTTGCCGACCTGAGTCGTCTCTGCTGGCGCCGTCACAGTGGTGATAGGACCGACCGGGTCATGGGGATCGCTCGCCGCAGCGTCCGTCCCTGCCCACAGCGACATGAGTCCGGCGCCGCGTAAGGGCCCGCGTCCGCCTTGACATCGGCGTCTCTGGTGCTGACGAGCAGGGTGGCGACCTCCCGAAAATAGAGCCCACCTGCCAAACCATCAACGCTCCGTATATATACCATGCTGCGAGCGCGCGGTGTGAGAGGCGAGCGACGCTCGGCACGCTGCGCACCTTAGCGGCCGCGCGCCTCCAGCCCGCGTCACTCTATCCCTGCCCTGGCTCCCGCCCGGCTCCCAGGCGTCCAGGTCGCCTCCTACCGTCGCGCGCTAGCCGGCGACGTGCTCACTCCGGTAGCACAGCGGCGATTACAAAGTCAAAGCCGAAGCGCACCTTCCCGCCGGCGAGGCATGCGCCGACGCGCGCGTCCAGGCTGTCGAGCTCCGTTCCGAGCGCGCGCGCGACCGCCTCGTCGCGGAAGAGCGCGAGCTGGTTGCGGCCGACCTTGAGCTGGCGCTGCACCGTCTCGCGAGTGTACACGTTGGCCATCTTGACGCTGTCGAGCTCGAGGAGCCCTGCGATACGCAGCTGGCGCTGGTACCAGTCCATGGGGAACTCGCGGTAGCAGCGGCGGCCAGCCAGTAAGATGCACGCGTCACGCGTCCGCGCCATCTCCTGCAGCAGCGCGCCGGCCCGCGTTTCAGCCTCGGACGCGTCCGCGGGCGCCGCCGACTCGCTCAGCGGCTGCAGTCCGATCATGTACATGCGTCCGCCAGGCTTGAGCAGGTTGCGCAGTCGCTCACACACTTGCTCCTGCGGTCACGACGCGGTTAGTAAGCGCGCACGCGAGAGAGAGAGAGGAGAGAAGAGGAGAGAGCGCACCTGGAAGAAGGGCGCGAAGCCTTCGACCGCGCCGATGAGGTAATCTGCGTGTGCGCAGTGCCGCAGTCCATGAGTCAGTCGAAACGGCGGCCGAGGAAAGCGATCCCGATCCCAGCGCGGCCGCACCCGCGATGATGACGTCGAAGGGCTCCTCGCCCGCCAGGAAGGACGCATCCTGCCAGTTGCCGGCCACCACGCGCAGTGAGCCGGACCCGCTCGGCAGCGGGAACTCGCGCTCGAGAGCGGCCGCGAGCGCCGGCTCGCCCGTGACGGCCACCACGGACGAGAGCGGCGGCGGCTGCTGCTGCAGACCGCGCGCCAGCCCCGTGAGCCACTGCAGCGAGTGGCGACCCGTGCCCGCGTCGAGCACGCGTCCCCACGGCCGCGCCTGCGCGCGCTCGCGCCGCTCGACCCACAGGAACAGCGAGTCCGTCTTCTTGGCGACCGTCATGGCGAGGGAGCGGCAACTCACGGAGTGGTTGGGCGGGCATGCCATGCGGCGCAAAGGCAAGGACGACATTCGCGCAACATTCATCCGCTGCTGCCCCCGACGGCAAGTGCGCGATTGGCGAGCTGTGTCCCCGTCTCCTCCCGAATCGCCTCAATGCGCACCGAACGCACCGCTCCCCAGTGCCACGTCACGCTGCGAAGGCGATCATTTCCCCTGGCGGCTCGGTCGGCGGCGCTTCCGCTCACACCCGGAAACCTCCGACGCTCTACTCTGTACGCACCATGGCCAGGAACGCGCGCGTGATCGCGCTCTTCGACGTGGACGGCACGCTCACCCCCGCGCGCAAGGTGGGCCCGCGGGTCGGTGACGATGGAAAGTGGAAGGCCGACGCGGCTGACGCTCGGGTGGATCGGCTGGCAGGGGGCGGCGCCGGAGATGCTGGCGCGGCTCAAGAAGCTGCGCGAGCAGATCACCATCGGCGTCGTGGGCGGCTCGGACCTGGTCAAGCAGAAGGAGCAGCTGGGCGAGGACGGTGCGTGCTCGAGCGGCGGTCGCCGGACTCGGCGGCATGGATAACAAGGGAGGCTGACGCTTGGCCGCGCGCGCAGTGGTGGACAACTTCGACTACAGCTTCTCGGAGAACGGACTGGTGGCGTTCCACAAGGGCGTCAAGGTGGGCGAGACGAACCTCAAGACGCAGTTCTCGAACGAGCAGATCAACCGTCTGGTGAACTTTTGCCTGCGCCACATCGCGGACCTCGACATCCCGGTTAAGCGGTGCGTCTGCCGCCAGGTCGGCCGTGGTGGGGCGGGCGGAGCTGACTGAGCGGGTGCATGCGCTGCCGGCAGCGGCACGTTCGTGGAGTTCCGCATGGGCATGATCAACGTGTCGCCCATCGGCCGCAACTGCTCGCAGGAGGAGCGCGACGCCTTCGAGCAGTACGACCACGTGCACCACGTGCGCAAGGCGTTCGTGGAGAAGCTCAAGCAGGAGTTCGCCGACTACAACCTGACCTTCTCCATCGGCGGCCAGATCTCCTTCGACGTGTTCCCGGCGGTACGCCCCGCGCACAAACGGCTCGCTCCGGCCGCGGCGCTGACTGGTCGGTGTGTTGTGGCTGGCACTCGGCAGGGCTGGGACAAGACCTTCTGCCTCCGCTACCTGGACCCCAAGGACTACGACGAGATCCACTTCTTTGGCGACAAGACGCACGAGGTGCGGACGTCGCTGCTTACTCTGCACGCGCGCTGTTAACGCCTGGCGCGAGTAGATAGACAGACTGACTGACGGTGGTGACGGTGATGATGCGGTCGGCAGGGCGGCAACGACTTCGAGATCTACTCGCACGAGCGCACGATCGGCCACTCGGTCGCGTCTCCGGAGGACACCATGAAGTTGCTGGACGAGATCTTCCCTTAGGTTTCGGGCCGCCCAGCGCCGGGCGAGATCGACCAACCGACGAACCGACCGGCTCGACCGCGCCTCAACCTGTTCCTTGCATGCACTTGATCTCGCACGGCCTTCGACGCTGAGGGCGTAGTATACAACGAACCAGAGCAAGCGCAGCCTCGTCTGCGTTTACTTGTTGGACCGCTTCCGCTGGCGAGAGTCGTCCTCGGGCAGCACGTCGTCGCTGCCTAGCATCTTGGCCATCGGATCGTCCCCGCGCGACTTGAGCAGCTTGTACGCCTCCATCTCTTCGGCATCCACCTCGTAGTTGCCCATCGAGTTGTACTTGCGCTTCTTGTCGTCCGTCTCGGTCTCGCGTTGCTCCTTCGCCACCTTCTTCATCGCCTTCTTCAGTCGCTTTGCGTCCAGCTCCGGCGTCAAGTTCTCCCCGTACATCTCACTGCGCTTCCGGATGCCCGCGTCGCTCTTGGAGCTGCCGTCGTCGCCCGCCTTGCTGGGCGGAAGCATCGCGCGCTCGGTCGCCACGACCTTGGCCGCCTCCAGCGCCTTCTTGCCCTCCTCGCCGGTGCAGTACGACTTGCGCACCTTGGAGTGGCAGCACGCGTATCCCCAAGCCATCTCGGCCCGGTCGAACCACGAGCCCCAGATGCTCGAGTGGTTGTTCTCCAGCGCGTCCTCGACGTACTTGGAGCGCACAGGCGCGCGCTCGAGGCCCTTGACGACGCGGCCGTCGCGAGAGTACTCGACATAGCTCTCGCTCTGCGCGAGCAGCAGTTCCTTGGGCGGCGCGGCCAGGTGCTCCTGTCCGCCGTACTTGTCGAGGATCTTGCGACTCTTCTCCTTCTCGAGCATCGCCTTGCGCTCCTCGTACTGCTTCTTGAGGAACTCGGCCTGCGACGGGTTGGCGATCTCGTGCACCTCCGAGCCCTTCTGGTACGCCTCCCAGGCGAAGAGTTGCTGCGACGCGAACTTCTGCGCGTCGCCCGTGAACCGCACCGCGTTGTCGCCGACGAAAGCCGAATCCTCGGGGTTCAGCTCCGGGTTCGGGTTGTCGCGCATCGACCGCGTCTTAGGGTCGTAGTACGCCGAGTTCGGGTTCAGGTTGCGCAGGTACTTGGCCGTGTCCTCGCGGATGCGCAGGTTGCGCACCGTTACCTTCATCTGCGCGCCGCCCACGCCACCCTGCCGCGCCACACGCTCCGTGAACATGGGTCCCTGATCGCGGTCGCGGAACTCGTCCTCTGACTCGCCCCCGGACTCGTAGTCCGAGTCCGAGTCGCTGCCGCTGCCGCTGCCGCTGGCACCGTCGGGTCTGTCTGCGACCCCGCCGTCACCGCCAGCCGACTGCTGCTGCAGCTTCTTGTTGACCTTGTCCATGCGCAGCTTCTTGCGCGCGGCGTCGATCTTCTCGTACCGCTCGATCGTGCGGTCGTGCTCGCGCGGGTCGTAGCCCAGCCACTGGTCGCGCTTGGCGTCGAACGCGAGCTTGCCGAACCGCTGCGAGCGCACATCCACGAGCGCCTCGTCCGCCCGGATGTCCTTGTTGGTCTTCCACGCACCAACCTTGCGCGGGCGCTCGACGCACTCGCTCGCCTTGTGCGTCGTCGCGCCGCAGTTCTTGCAGGCGCCCTTGCGCCACTTGCGCGGGCGTTCGGCCACCGCCGCCGCCACCGCCTGCCGCCGCCCGCGCGCGTACAGCTCGTCCGCCTCCTGCGCCGACAGCAAGTGCGACTGGTTCTGCAGCGTCTGGTGCTTGAGCGACGGGCCCGAGTCGCCAAGGTACCATGGCCGCTTGCTGATGTACTCGGGGTTATGCGGGTTGATGAGGTTTCCGTCCGCGTCCTGCTCCGGCGGCAGCGTGCCGTTGCGCCGCGCCTCCTCGATCTCGCGCTTCTTCTTGAAGTCGCTCGTCGACATCCGCTCGCCCCCCGCCGACGCCATCGCTGCTGCGGCTGCTGCTCCGATCCGCGCAGACGCGCCGTTCCCCTGTCTTCGCCTCCCTTTCCGCCCGCCTTCCTGGCTTGCGGCTGCTTCCGATGGTTTCGCGTTGTGAACGGACCGCGGGGACAGGAGGCTGCGCCGGCATACAAACTTGTAGTAAGTGCAGGTCGCCGCGCGAGCCTCCTGAATGGCATGTTATATTATTCTTTTGAGTAGGTTGCTTGTGTGTCTCTCTCTCTTTTTACGGCACTTTGTGGTTTTTTGGGGAGGTGACGGCCGAGAGGAAAGAACGCGGACGGACGGGTGATCCGATCGGCGGCGGCGGAGGAGGAGGAGGATGATCTCGGAGGCGGCGCACGCCGAGTGCGTGCGGCTGCTGGAGCTGCTGACGAACAAGCGCGTGCAGGAGAGCTGGTCCTGGGTGTTCATGGCGCCCGTGACGATCCCGGGGTACGCGGACGTGATCAAGAAGCCCATGGACCTGGGCACGGTCCGGAAGAACCTCGGCTCCAAGCCCTCGCGCTGCCGCTTCAAGTCTCACGAGAAGTTCGCGCGCGACGTGCGGCTCGTGTTCAACAACGCGCTCGTGTACAACAAGGACGACCAGGACGTCAAGGGCTCGGTCTTTGACGCCGCGCAGCACCTCTTGCGGGTCTTCGAGACGGCGTACGCCAAGTCTATCGAGACGGTGTTGCGCGCCGATGACGAGGCCACGGCTAGGCGGAAGGAGCAGGACAAGTCGCGCGCGCGGGAGGTCGAGCGCGACCAGGCGCGGGACGGCGGCGCCGAGTCCAGCGGCAGCGGCGGCGGTAGCAGCGTTGGGGCGGCAGCCGCAGCGTCCGAGGCCGGAGACGGCCATAGTGGCGAGCACCACCGCCGCCACCACCACCACCGACACCACGGCGATGGCGAGGACGACGGCAGTGGGAAGCATAGGAAGGACAAGTCCAAGAAGGACAAGTCCAGGAAGGACAAAAAGGACAAGAAGTCCAAGAAGCGGAGCAAGGACAAGGACAAAGGCGGCGAGCGAGACAAGGAGAAGAAGCACCACCACCACCACCATCACTCGAGCAAGTCGTCGCACCGAGACGCGGAGGCAAGTGCCGTCTCGGCGGAGAGCTCCTCCCACGGTGCGGCGCTGGCGAAATCGGCGCCAGCGGCTCCGCCTCCCGCGACGTCTGAGCACAGCGGCACGTCCACCGGCTCGTCGTCCGCCAAGGCGAGCATCGCTCCGCCAGTTCCCCGGCAAAGGGCTGTTGTCCCAACGGCGGAGGCAATGAAGCCGGCGGCTGGCGACAAGATGTCGGACGAGGACGCGACCGCCTGCCTCGCCGTGCTCATGAAGCTGATCAAGCACAAGGAGGGGACATTCACTCCGGCCGCACCGTTCCTCCAGCCGGTCGACCTCAATCACTTCCCGGACTACCGCGTGAAGGTGCCCAACCGAATGCACCTGTATGGCGTGCAACGGAAGCTGCGCAGCGGGAGCTACGGCAGCAAGGACGCCTTCGCGCACGACGTCCGGCTGATCTTCGCCAACTGCCTGGTGTACAATAGTGACGTGGTGCTCAGCAAGATCATGCGAAGCCATGCTGTGACGCTGATGAAGCTGTTCGAGGTCCAGTTCGCCAAGATTGGCGGCGCATGGCCGGGCATCTCGGAGCGCTGGAAGTGCCACCAGATCATTGACGAGCTACTCGCGCACCGGACGGACGGGCAGGAAACGGCGCAGTGGTTCAAATACCCGATCGAGACGTACTTCGACTCGCCGGAGCAGATCCCGTACGGCTACTACAGCAAGGTGAAGCAGCCGATGGACCTCGGAACGGTCTCGTCCAGGCTGCACCTGGGCGAGTATAAGCGCGTGCAGGAGTTCCTGGACGGCCTACAGCTCGTGTTTGACAACTGCATCAAGTACTGGCGGAGCGAGCCGTACGGCCAGGCGTACTGCGACTCGGCGGACACCCTGACGAGGGTCCTGCAGGCGCGCGTCGCGGTGCTCTTCAAGACGCCAACTGCCGACGGATCGCAGGCCGAGGAGAAGAGGAGAGGGGGGTCCTCGGCCGCGTCTGCTGGCGCGCCGGCAGCCAAGCCCTCGAGCGGCGGCGGCGGCGAGCGGGAGAAGACCAAGAAGAGGGTGGCCAAGGCGTCTTCTCGGGATGCCGCGTCCGCGGGCGGGTTCCCGCACAAGGACGTTTGCGCGACGATCCTCAAGCAGCTCCGTGCGCACAAGATGAAGGGCTACCGCGGCATCGAGATCCTGACGGCCGGGCCGTTCCTCCATGCGGTGGACACGACCAAGTACCCCGACTACTTGTCGATCGTCTCGGAGCCGATGGACTTCGCCAAGATCGAGCGCAAGCTCAAGAGCGACCGGTATGTGAGCGTCAGCGAGTTCAGTGCCGACGTCCACTTGATCTTCTCGAACTGCCACAAGTATAACAGCGACCCGATTGAAGGCGCGGACATCCGCGCGATGGCGAGCAACCTTCGCGACTACTTCGTGCGGCTCTACAACGAGAAACTTGGACATCTCGACGGCTCCTTGAGTAAGCACACGGTCGACACCAAGCCTGGTGTCCCCGACCCCGCGCCACTGACTGCGAAGACTTCAAATCCCGCCGTCGAGCCCAGCCGATCCGTGAAGGAGCGAGCGTCAGCCAAGGCGGAGGCATCCGCTGACACGTCGATCAAGAAGGGGAAGGCGTCGGTGGCGCCTACTGACCAGGTCCGCGTGCCCAGTGCAGCAAAGAGCGAGAGCGAGAGTAGCGTGCCTGCGAGGGCGTCGAAGCTGCACAGCGCGGATACCAGCGGCGTCGCGAGGACCGAGCCAAGCGCGTCAGCCGGCGCGGCCGCTGCCGCTGTTCGGTCCGAGTCCAAGGCTGCGGTTGGACAACAAGGAGCGAGTGAGCCGCCGACGGGGTCACTACCGGTCGGGTCGAGCGACTCGGTCGATCTCGCGAAGGAGCTGCGGCGGAAGGAGCGGAGGGAGAAGAAGGAGAAACGGAGGAAGGAGAAGAAGGAGAAGAAGGAGAAGAAGGAGAAGAAGGAGAAGCGGAGGAAGGACAAGGAGAAGAAGCACGGCAAGCACCACGACCACAAGCACGACCGGAAGCACGAGAAGAGGGATGCGGCTGGCGCGGAGCCGGCAGCAGTGATAGTGGCCGCAAGCGACGCGCAACGCCCGCCCCAGGATGCGAGCGCGTCGATCCGCGCAGGCGAGCCCGGCGCTCCCCCGAAGGCAGAGGTGAAGGGCTCATTGGGGGACGCAGCCGCGGCGTCGGCGCTGGCGGCGAGCAAGAAGAGCAGCAAGAAGAACAAGAAGTCGGACCTCAAGTCGTGGGAGTCGTCGTGCGAGCGCGTGCTCAACCGGCTAGGCAAGATCGAGCAAGTGGCCAAGCTGCACTTCGACCGGCCGCTGGTGGAGGTCTTCCCGCAGCTCGCGGCCGAGTACGCGCGCGTGGTAGCCGAGCCGATGGACCTGCGCACGCTGCGCGAGCAGCTGGTGCGCCACGAGCTGGCGCCGGCCGAGTTTGTGCGCAAGGGCCGGCTCATCTTCGAGAACGCGATGCGGTTCAACGGCGCGGAAGACCCGGCGTCGACGCACGTGCGCGAGATGTCGGCGCACCTGCTCTGGTACTTCGACTCGCTCTGCGTGGAGCTGCAGCTGGCGGCGCAGTCGGCCGCGGGACTGAGCCGCGCGCAGCTGCGCCGACAACGTGCGGAGGCGGTCGCGTCGACGCCCATGGAGCTCAAGGCGAAGGAGTGCCAGAAGCTCCTGCGCGTGCTCAACAGCCAGAAGTACGACAAGCACTGTTGGCCGTTCCGCAAGCCCGTGCGCGTGCTCTTCCCGACGCTGCCGCCCGAGTACTTCGACGTGATCGCGACGCCCATGGACCTGCTCACGATCGGCGACAAGCTGGCGGCGCTCGAGTACAAGACGCACGGCGACTTTATCCGCGACGTGCGCCTGACGTTCGAGAACGCGCTGCTGTACAACCGCGCGGACAAGGACCGCGAGGGCTGGAGCGTCTACTCGGCCGCCGTGCTCATGCTCGGCGTGGCGGAGGATCTGCTGGGCGACCTGACGCTCGAGGTGACGGAGAAGTTGCGCCGCCGCGAGCTGGCGCGCAAGGAGCGCGAGCGCCTCGGCACCAAGAGGGACGCGCGCCACCAGCAACAGCCGCACAAGGCCGACGAGGCGGTCCGCAGGCGCGCGGACGACGGCGCCAAGCGATCGGGCAAGCCCGCGGCCGACGACGCGGGGACCAAGACGGCGCGGCCGCTGGGCGACGCCGGCGCCTCGGCGGCGCGGCCGCCGCTCGCTTCTCCCGTGGCTTCCGCGTCGACCGCGTCGGCCGCTGCGACCGCGACCTCCGGCTCGGCGGCGTCCGCCAACGCGGACGCGGCGGTCGTGGCCGGCGGCGCGCCGACGGATGCGGCGGCCACGCGCATCAAACTGCAGTTGGTGAACCGGCCGAGCCTGGAGCGCATGAACAAATCGGAGCGCAAGGCCGAGGAGAAGCGGCGCAAGCGCGCGCGCCGCGAGGAGGAGCTGGCGCGCTCGGAGAAGCGGCGGCGCACGGCCGTGGCCGCGACGGACGACGCGCTGCGCGAGGCCGAGGCACGCAGCCGCCGGCGCCGGCAGAAGCTCGAGATAGCCGCGGCCATGCGCGCGCGAGAGGAGCGCGAGCGCCGCGCCGCGGCCGAGGCCGAGGCGCGCGCGCTGGCTGAGAAGCGCAAGTTCGATGCCGCTAGCTGGGCGGGCGCGCTGGCGCCGGCGGCGACACGCTTCTGGTCGCGCAAGCGCGTCCGGCTGCAGGTACCGCCCGCCTTCCAGCCGGCGGTCGGCGCGTAGGCGGAGGGAGGGAGGGGCCGAGACTCGTCGCTGCGGCGGCAGCAAAGCAAAGCGATGTTTTTGGTTATGTGGTTGGTGCCGGCCGCTGGCGCTCGCTCGCCCGGCGGCCGGCGCAGTGGTGGCGTTCGGAGACAGCGACGGCATCGCCGCCGCCGCTTCTCTCTCTCTCTCTCTCTCTCTTTTGCTGCCACCGTCGCGGCCTCGGCGGCGCCTCGCGCCTCCGCCCTCGTCCTCGGCCGGCGGCGCCTCGTGTCTCCCTTTTTGTCGTCGTTTCTCCCCGATCCTCGTCGCCTCATAGCTTGACGAACCCGAAAGGAGGGCCCAGCCCGACCCGTCTTCCTCTTCGTCCTCTCCATCCTCCTCTCCGTCCTC
>JAADYC010000687.1:0-15213 GCA_023338135.1 Phytopythium kandeliae | reverse complement strand
TTGGGATCGTGACGCAAACGCCTCGCTGGACACCCTGCACGTGGCAAAGGAGCTGCTCGAAGAGCGACCAAGACCGGAGTACTTGCGACGCGGTTGAAGAAGTTGGTAAAGAGCGAGAAAGCGTGAGTCCGGGAGTTTCGGCTCGAACCTGCTCACACGGTCCAGCCCGTATTCTAGATCGTAGCCAGTAGGTAGGCGCGCTCGTGAAGCGAGCTGTGGAAGTCTAGTCTATTGTTGGATCCACAGCTATTTGACCTCGTCCACACCATTTGTTGTGAAACACGTAAATAGCAAACGTTCCTGTCTAGAATGCATGTGTTTGATCCCCTCTTGAGTGACTATCGCTTGCTCGATTCAGCGACATCGACTCCCCCTATTGAGTGACAAAGTCTCGTTTTACCTTGGCACAGACAGTCCATGGCTCGCCCATCTGCGGTGCTTTGCTTGCTTGCTTGCTTGCGCGGCACCATGCCACCATGTCGACGACGAACGCGGCGGACAAGCGGGGCAAGCCGACCAAGCGGGGCAAGCCGACCGATTGGATCGGTTGCTTGCTCCGCGGAGGCAGGCGCGTCACCTTGCTGCCGACGTCACTGCCAGTGCCTCGCTGTGTTTCTATGCAATTCTTCTTCAACACCTACCAGTTTGTGTGACAAGCCCATGTCATCTCCTTGTAACGGGTCGGCCCGCGTGGATCTGGTCCGTTTTTCCCCGCCTCGGCCCGCCCCACGCTTGATTGCACACAGGGTTTTCGTTTTGTTTGGCCCAACAGCGACAGCGGGGTCGACGGTCCGGCCCGCAGATCCGACCCGGCCCATCAACTCATTTCTATGCTCCAGGCTGGGCTCCAAGCAGCCAACGGGTCTTTGTGAGCGAGATCCTCGGCGTGGGGCTCTCAACTCCACACGCGGGGGCTCCGCCCGGTCAGCTCACTTCGAAACTTCCTTCGAGCCCCGCAAGCAGCAGCAGCCTCCGGCCTCTCTCCCTCCTCCCCTCGCTCTCGCACTCCGTGACCATGGGCCTCCTCGACATTGTGCAGCCGGGCGTCCTGAACGGCGAGGACGTGATCAAGGTGTACAAGTACGCGCAGGAGCACAACTTCGCGATCCCGGCCGTGAACGTGACGTCGTCGAGCACGGTGAACGCGGCGCTCGAGGCGGCGCGCAACATCAAGTCGCCGATCATCATCCAGACGTCGAACGGCGGCGCGGCGTACTACGCCGGCAAGGGCATCGACAACAAGAACCAGCAGGGCTCTGTGCTCGGCGCGATCGCGGCCGCCTACCACGTGCGCCACATGGCCAAGCACTACGGCGTCCCGGTGATCCTCCACTCGGACCACTGCGCCAAGAAGCTGCTGCCCTGGTTCGACGGCATGCTCGCGGCCGACGAGGAGTACTTCGCCACGCACGGCGTGCCCCTCTGGAGCTCGCACATGCTCGACCTGTCGGAGGAGTCGCTCGAGGACAACGTGCAGACGAGCAAGACGTACTTCAAGCGCATGGCCAAGATGGGTCTGATCCTCGAGATCGAGCTCGGCATCACGGGCGGCGAGGAGGACGGCGTGGACAACAGCGGCGTGGACAACGCCTCGCTGTACTCGCAGCCGTCGGACATTGAGTACGCGTACAACGAGCTGTCGGAGGTGTCGCCCTACTTCACGATCGCCGCGGCCTTCGGCAACGTGCACGGCGTGTACAAGCCGGGCAACGTGAAGCTGCACCCGGAGATCCTGGGTGACTTCCAGAAGCACATCAAGCAGGTCAAGAGCACGGAGACGGACAAGCCCGTCTTCTTCGTCTTCCACGGCGGCTCGGGCTCGACTCACGAGGAGATCCAGACGGCCGTCGGCAACGGCGTCGTCAAGATGAACATCGACACGGACACGCAGTGGGCGTACTGGAACGGCCTGCGCAAGTTCTACGAGTCCAAGAAGGACTACCTGCAGGGCCAGATCGGCAACCCCGAGGGCGAGGACAAGCCGAACAAGAAGTACTACGACCCGCGCGTCTGGGTGCGCAAGTCGGAGGAGGAGATGATCGTGCGTCTGCACCAGGCGTACCACAACCTGAACAGCGGCAACGTGCTGTAAGCCGCGCGAGCGAGGACTGCTCAGCGTTGGCGCTGACGCCGACACTTGCAGCGCCATTGCTGCCGCTGCTGCCGCTGCTGCTGCTACTGCGGCGACGACTCTGCTCTCGCTGTGTCGCCGGCTTGCTGTCATCGAAGGAAGCCATCCACATTGCCGTCGACGCCCCCTTTCGTTTCCCTCGGCCACCACTAACAAACAGGAACAAACACGTGACATATTTGCCGAAAGCTGTGATGTTCGCGGTGGTGTGGCGGCTTCAACCCGGAGGCCACTGCCACCCGAGTCATTCGCTCGCGAGGAGGTCTGCCCTCAGTCTCGCAGCGCGAGTCGCCAGCGTAGGCGACGAGATCTCTTGGTTTGATCGCCGCCTCCTCTCTTCCTTCCCTTCCCTCCAGCGTGAAACGCAACTCGCCCATATGGAGCGACCGCCATCGCCATGGTGCTTACTGAAACCAGGTCAAAATATCTATCGATGACACCACGACGTCGCCACCTTCGAATGTGTATCCGAATCAGATCTGAGGAATCGGACCGTGGAACCCTGGCGCGGCGTTCGGCGCGAGACGTCGCGACCCGACAGCTCAAGTCGCTTCCGAGAGCTCCTCATCGGGCACTTGCGGATCTCCGAACGCTCCACCGCCACCGCCGCGCAGAAGCCATGGTGGACATGGAGAAGCCGCTGCTTAAGAAGCTTTGCCGGGACAACGACCTGTATGTGACGCCGAGCATCAACGACAAGCTCTACCTGCACTACAAGGGCTTCCGCCGGATCCAGAACCTGGACGAGTACACAGGGCTCAAGGTGCTCTGGCTCGAGGGCAACGGATTCGCCCGAATCGAGGGCCTTGAGCACCAGGCGCAACTCCGGACGCTATACCTACAGGAGAACCTGATCCGCCGGATCGAGAACCTCGAGGCGCAGACGGCTCTCGACACGCTCAACCTGGCGCAGAACCAGATCTCGGTCATCGAGAACCTCGCGCACATGACAATGCTGACGGTAGTGTGGCCGCTGGCGTCACTTCCTCACTAGCGCCGGCCTGATCGCGCTGTACTTGTGGTCTGCGCAGAGCTTGTCACTCAAGGGGAACTACCTGGCGACGGCGGCGGACATTCGGCACGTGCTGGAGCTGCCCAACCTGGCGGTGCTGGACATCCAAGCCAACCGCATCGACGACACGGGCATCGTGGACGTGGTCGCGCAGATGCCGAGCCTTAAGGTGCTCTACCTGCAGGGTAACGACGTGGTCAAGAAGATTAAGCAGTACCGCAAAACGGTCATCTACCGCTGCCGGCAGCTCAAGTACCTGGACGACCGGCCCGTGTTCGATGACGAGCGGCGACGCGTCGATGCCTGGGGCCGCGTGCTCGACGAGAGCGGCGGAGATCTCAAGGCGGCGCAAGAGGCGGAGCGGCAGGAGCTCGACGCGATTCGCCGCGAGCAGAAGGAGCGCGACGACCGCAACTTCCAGCTCTTCGAGCAGATGATGCTCGAGGGTCGGCGCAAACGGCAGGAAGAGGAGGCGAGAAAGAAGGAGAACGCGCAGGCCGAGAGCCCGGAGTTCGGAGGCACTAGCGATGGTGGCGACGGCGACGGCGACGGCGACGGCGGACACGAGGTGAGTCCGTTCTCGGGCGAGCGCATTGTGCCTGTCCAGGACTGCGCATTCCTGCGCCAGGAGCGAGAGAAGCGGTGGGCTGCGGTCGTCGACTCGCCCGACGTGCTCGTTCGGCCGAAGGACGCGGCCGCGAGCAGTGGTGATAACCAGGCAGCGGCTGAGGCGGCGGACCAGGCAGGAAATGGCGACAACCGGGCGATACCAGTGGACACTCGACGCCTCGAGGTGCTGCACCAGTGCGCAACGGTCGGCGCCGGCACGTCCTCGTCCCGCGACCCGTTTGTGGACACAGCGTTCCAGCTGACGGCGCCGGATCCGCCTCTCACTGGCGGGAGCAGCAACGCTGGCGGCGGCGTAGACGTGTTGATGCCTCCCCCGGCGCCGACAGCGCGAGCCGAGGCCGTCAGGGAGGAGCCTCCAGCCGATGCGCAGGCGGCGATGGCCGCCAATATTGTAGGCGCGGAGGCTCTGACCTTGCCTGTGGCGCCGCCACCTGCTCCAACCACTCGCGCTATCACCGGAGAATCCGCGGCGAGTGCTACGCAGCCGATGCCTCCGCCTCCTCCACACACCAACGTCGACGAGCTCGACTGACCTGTGGGCTGCTTTGAATACACGCGCGCGCAGTCGTCACACGGCGCACTCGAGGTGGAAGTCGTACTCGAGCAGCCAGCGGCGGAAGATGGCTTCGATCTCCTCCATGGAGCACACGCCGTCGTCGCGGCACTCGCGGAAGCGGACGTCGCGCTCATTCAGCAGCGTACGCACCTTGAACTGCGGTCCAGCTGCGTCTCCGTCTGGTCGGCACTCGTATAGTACGAAGCCGATGTTGGCGGCGAATGGAGCGAGCGCGGCGCCCGAGAACTTGCGCGTCGCGGCCACGGACAGCGGCGTATCAGCCAGGAAGTGGCCGTCGCGCTCGCTGACGTGTCGGTCGAAGAAGGACAGATTGAGTAGCGATGCGAGTGGCAGGATCGTCTCCGCGTGCGCGAAGCGGAAGTGGCCGCGCACGGCACTGGCACTCCGCACGCGGCGCTCCATGCTCGCGACCACGTCCTGCAGTAGCGGCGCGGCGATCTCGACCGCCACCGCGTTGCCGGGTCCTTTCTTGTAGAAGTGCTTGAGGTCGTGGAAGTAGTCCATGGTCAGCAGCGTCTCATCGTCCAGCAGCGTGCACCAGTGGCGTTCTTCGCCCCAGACGGCCACGTCGAAAGCGCAAGCGGCGTACGCGGCCTCAAGGTCCGTCTGGTCCACGGCAGACGCATCGATGGTGGTCAAGCCAGACGCGAGCGCGCGGCGGAACCGCGCGAGGCTGCTGCGCATCGGCGCACTGTCCCGGAAGCGCGTGTGCTGGATGGTGGCGCTCGCGTTCCGGTCGACGCCGAGGTCGAACGCGGGACAGTTGTCGTAGAACCGCAGCACGTGGTCGCTGCCCTTGGGCTCCGATCGCAGATACACGGGTTGCAGACCGCCGAAAAAGCCGAAGGCGAACGCCTCGGCGCTCTGCCGAGTGCGCAGCTTCCACGTGTGCTCGAACTCGAACGCGTCGGCGCTGAAGCCTGGCAGAGGCAAAGGCTCCGACCCCAGGAACCGCTCGCGCAGGCGCTCCCCGAGGTCCACGAGCTCCTCCACGCCCGCGCGTGCTAGTGTACCCTCATCCTCCATCGCGTACGGGTTTTCCCACGTCAGGAGCCACTCCAGGTGCGGCGGGAGCTCCTCCGAGGCGGAAGATGCGAGCAGCCGGCGCAGCTTCATGTGCGTCCGCTGAATGCGCCGGATGTCCTTGTGCGTCGGGAAGCGCGTGCCATGGCGCACGACCCAGTTGAGCTGCACGGGGACGCACTGCGCGAGCCCCGCAGCGGCCGCGCGCGCGTCGTCCTGCCGCGCTTGGGAGTGCGTCGGCGCCGGGTAAAGCGTCTTGGTCGACATGTGCTCGCGCAGTACGTCGCGCTCAATGACACGCGACGGCGCCCACCAGTCGGTGCCGTGACCATCGGCCGCGTCTGCGCCGCATATCGGCGCCAGCAGCGCGCACGCAGTCGCCATGACGATCGCGAGAAACGGCCGCACGCGCGCCATCTCGCTCGGGATGCGAGGTGTTTCCGGCTTTGGATACTCGTCGGCAGACAACTGATTCGCAAAAATGTCCCGTGAATACCGTCGCACTCAAGTTCTCCAATGACGCAAAAGATTGAGAAGGAGATATTTTGACGGGACAGAGCGATGCCGCCTCCCGGCTCCGCTGGAACTTGCGAAAGTCCGCACAAACGGAAGGAGCGCACTATGGCGCGGCCTTACAACTCCTTCGCGCGGCTGCAAGACGGCGTCTACCGGTTCTGGCGCGGCGGCGGCGGCGACAGCAGCAACCGCGGACCGCGCGTGACCATCGCGGGTGGCGTTCACGGCAACGAGCGCATCGGCGTCCAGGTGCTGGACCGCCTGCGCCTCGCACTCTTCGGCGCGGCGCCGCTGGCGGCCACGGTCGCTGGCAACCGAGGCTGCCGAGCTCCTGCGGCCCCCATCCTTGCGAAGGGCGCGTCGCTGACGCTCGTGTACGGCAACCCACGCGCGATTCGCGTCGGCTCGCGCGGATCCAAGCCACTCCGCGACCTCAACCGGTGCTTCCCCGCCGACATTCTGACACGTGGACTCGACGAAGGCTCCACGTACGAGGAGCGGCGCGCGCTCGAGTTGGCACCGCTTCTAGCGGCCACTGACGTCCTCCTGGATATTCACTCGACCAACAAGCCGTCGGCGCCGTTCGTGCGCATCGCAGGTCTCTCGTCCGGCGCTCTCCCTGTGCGCATGGCGTCGATCGTGCGTCGGCTCCCGTGCGACATTGTGCTGCTCGACCCGCGCCATCTGATTGGAGACGGACACGTCGCGCTCACGGACGAGTTCGTCGGCGCGAACGGCGGTGTTGGGATCTGCTTCGAGAGCGGACTCGCGAGCGACCTGTCCGAAGCCAAGGTGGACGCCATCACGCGCGGTATCATGCAGATCCTAACGCTCGAGACGGAGTGCGTTAGCCTGGTCGACGCGAACGACTACACGGCGCTGTCCGTGGCTACTACTCACGGGGATAAGGACGCAGTAGATGGACTGTATGGGCAGAGGCAGGCGTTCGAGATCGTCCAGACGTTCAAGCTCTCGGACCGCGGCTTTCAATGGGCCGATGGTGTCGGAGAGCGCAACTTCCAACACGTCCCGGCCGGCCACCCCATCGGTTTTGTGGGCACCGAACAAACGCCGTTTGCGGTCGCGTATGACGCGTACATTGTTTTCCCCAAGATCCCGTCGCTGTGGAAGCTCGGCGCGTACGTACTCGCTTCGACTGCGCCTGCTGGAGAGTCCTAACGTTGGAGTGCGTACGCGTGTGCTTCTCTGTCTGTCTGCTGCTCTGTGCTGCTCGTCAGACCACTCGGCTGGCTGTGTCGTCGCGTCACGGCGTGAGCCTTGATACTCAACGCGTCCCGCCTGCCTAGCTCTCTCCAACTGCCTTCACTACGACGGTCCCAGCCAGGATTAGTCAGCCCGCCTGATCGTGTGCATGGTCCACGCGTCGCTGTCGAAAGGTCGTCAACAGCGCTCGATCCTCGGATTCCAGGACAAGCATGGCGATGATTCTGACGCAGGAGGAGATCGACGCGTGCCGCGAGTCGTTTGTGCACTTCGACAAGGACGGGAGCGGGACGATCGACAAGTACGAGCTGGCTAAGGTGCTCGAGGCCATGGGCCAGAAGCCGACGGATGAGGAGCTCTTCCAGATGATCGCTGAGGTGGACAACGACAACAGCGGCGAGATCGAGTTCACCGAGTTCCTGCTGGTGATCGAGGCGCAGAAGCTGCGTGCGGCGCAGTTTGACGACGAGTCAGACTTCATCGACGCGTTCGTGGCCTGCGGGGGCTGCGCCGACAAGTCGGGCCACGTTGAACGCCGCGTGCTGGTGCAGCTCATCAAGAAGGACTTTGGACTGCCCATCGATATCGATCGCATGCTAGACGAGCTTGACACGGACGGTAGCGGCGAGATTGAGTACGACGAGTTCAAGGCGCTGCTATCCTAGCGCCATGGACGGCGAGACGACGCAGCCACCAACCAGCATTTACATTTTCTCAGGCGTCAGGAGAGCCCCACAAAACATGGCCAGCGGGTCTATCGCAGCGCTAACTTGCTTTGGAACTGCAGCTTCTTGCGCTGCCGCTTGCGCGGCGGCTGCAGCGACGCGTTTTCGTACCCGCAGGCTTCGCACTCGGCACTCGACGGGTCGTTCACGAGAGTACAGCGCGGACAGCTCCACTTCTTGCCATCATCGTCAGCGTCGTCGCCTGTGGCTGTGGCTGCAGCTGTGGCTGTAGATGCAGCTGTGGCAGTGGCTGTGGCTGTGGCAGTGGCAGTGGCTGTAGATGCAGCTGTGGCTGTAGATGCAGTCGCGCTGTCGCCACCACCACTTGCGCGTGCGGCGTCTTCTCCATGCACACTGCTCGCTGTCTCAGGTGTATCGCCGGCCACGACGTCATCGCCATCCCCAGTCACGTCTACGACGACCGCCGCCGCTGTCGCGACTCGAACGTCCTCCTCCTCGGTCGTTGTCGCCGCTGTCGTCGCCGCGGACGCCGCAGACGACACAGACAGTCGAGCCTGCGAGCGCTCGAAGGGCGAGCCGCCCTCGCCAGTCGAGGATGAGCTTGGCGAGAAAAAGTCGTTCGTGATCGAGCGCTTCGCTCTCGCGTGCGGCAACTTCCTGGATGGCGTCGAGCGAAAGAGCGCTCCGT
Source organism: Phytopythium kandeliae (assembly GCA_023338135.1). Taxonomy (NCBI): domain Eukaryota; phylum Oomycota; class Peronosporomycetes; order Pythiales; family Pythiaceae; genus Phytopythium; species Phytopythium kandeliae. The sequence goes on along the minus strand of JAADYC010000687.1, from coordinate 6,726 downwards.
CCCGCTGCAAGAGTACGCCTGGGGTCTCGGGTGTCGCGCCAGCGATGGCGTCGGTTGACGCGACCGCGTCCACGACCGGGTCAGAGATCCCGTCATACCGGTTCGCTGGACTCTGCTGGTGCGTCCGCGGCGACGGCGGCTGCAGTCGGATCTCGCGTGTCATCGAGTTGATGTAGAACTCCTGCTTGGTGTCCATGGCGTAGATGTGGCGCCAGATACCCACGGGGCTCTTCGCCTCCAATGCCGGCGTCTTAGGCGACGGCGTCGATGCCGACGACGCGGACGCCGGACGCTTCCCGGCCTTGCGATCGGCGATATCCTGCGTGAGCCGGGCGAAGTTGTGCGCCATCTGCTCGCTCACGCCCGACGCAGGCGTGGCCGCGCTGGCGCTGCGCTTGGTCATCTCGGCTTGCCGCGCCTTCTCTTGGACGCGCACGTGGTAATTGCGCACCACCTCGTCGCGGAGCTGCGCAGCGGTCTTTGGATCGCATGAGTCCGCCTGCGCGTTGGCCAGCAGCACGTACTGCACGAAGAGAGAGTGAGAGAGAAAGTTAGCATTGAGGCGTGACCGGAGAGGGGGAAGTGCAAATTGCCTCTCTTTCTTCCGCTCGCGCTCGTTCCCTCACCAACTCGCGTACCTCTTTGTGGATCTGGATGATTTCGTCTCGGCTCTTGGTGGGCACGCGCACGCCGATGGCGTCCAGCAGCTTGCGCACCTCCTTATCCTTCATGACGCTGTATGAGAGCAGCGCCATGCGCTCCACCGGCTTCCCGCCGCTCCGTTTCCCCAGCAAAAACGACGCGCTCGCTCGCACTGGTCCAGAGGCGGTGACAGCCGCCGCCGCCGCCGCAGTCGCAGCAACCACGCGCTGCCCTCCGCTCTCGCCGAGGGATCCGAGCAGCTGCGGCTTGGCCGCCTTGAACAGCAGCACGACGCGGTCCAGCGGGCGGTTGGCCACGAGATCGCGCGGTGCGCAGGGTTGCTTGCACTCGGGGCAGCAGCCGCTGGCACCCTTGGTCTGCAGGAACCGGCGCACGCACTCGGAGCAAAAGACGTGGCTGCACGGCAGCAGCACGGGTCCATGGAAGAAGTCGCCGCAGATCTGGCAGCGCAGGTGGCTCTCCAGCTGCCTCATCGACGTGCAGCTCGCGGGCCATTGCCACTCGTCGAACGCCACGCCCTCGTCCATGGCCGCTCGCCGTCCACGATCAGCGCGCCAAGTCCAGCAGCGGCAGCGAGCGAGCGAGCGAGCGAGCGTGTGATACGTGTGATGCGCGGGAACGCGCCAACGTCGTCGGTGGCTGCTCTTTCCCGCCATAAATCGAGAATGACTGCTGTTTGTGAACGGATTGTGCATGCATTCAATGCAGCGATGATCACGTCAAGCATCTAACACTCTACTAAGGAGTGCTTGTCGTCAACCCGATGGAGACCAGCGAGCGACCAACCTTGCCAATTGCCAAGCGCCGCTGCCAGCAACGACGACGATGGCGAGCTTCCTCAGCGCGTTCAACGCGCGGCTGGAGACGTACGTGGCGGAGCTCGAGCATCTGCAGACGCGGAACAGCCAGGAGCACGCGTTCCACCCGACTTTCTGGATGGAATGCCAGGATTTCACGCTTGCGCGCGACGTGTTCGTCGCGGTGCGTCCGTCTGCTCTTCGCGTCTTCGCGCACTTGACGCGCGTGTGCATACTGACGCCGCGGGTGCGCCTCGATGGGATGCGATGCAACGATGCGACTGCTGCGCAGGCTGGCGGCTCTATCGGACACGAGGTGACCAAGTTCTCGCTCGTGTTCAGCAAGACGCCGTCGCAGCAGGAGGGCGAGAGCATCTGCAAGGCGCTGGACGAGCCTTGCGAGCAACTGCTCGCGGCGACCAAGGTGGCGCTCTTCTGCGGCGCTGGGCCGTCGCTCGCGGGGGAGATCATCACCGATGCGCTGTGCGTCGCGAGTGCGCGCGAATGCCTGCGTGAAGCGAGTATGCGCGAGTGCACTCACGAAGCATTGGTGGTCGGGACGGCAGGCGGTTGGTGAAGTCCGTGCTCGACCTCGGCAAGGAGATCCAGCACGGCGACCGGACCAAGGTCCCGCAGCTCACCGGCCGCGTGTGGGAGTACTCGACATCGCGCGTGTCCAAGTCCAATTGCGTCGCCTCGAAGCGCAGCATGCTTCAGGTCTGCGGCTGCTGAGCGACCAGACCCCCAAGCCGCCTCGGCAGAGTAGTACTGACCGCTGGGTGTTGTCGTGGCCACGGCAGTGCATCACGATGCTGAACTCGACGATCGAGGAGCTGAAGGAGTTCTTGAAGGAGCAGGAGGAGGCGGCTGGCGAGCAGGCACTGGACGCGGCGGAGCTGGATGACGAGTTCGCGTTCGACTCGTCGCTGTCAAGCGAGGAGATGGCGCTGTTCAAGGCCGGACTGAGACTCCTGACCATGGCAGCCGCGGTCCTCAAGCGCGGTGTGCTTGCCGTCAAGAAGCTGACAATCGCTGACGACCAGGAGACCTTCCTGAAGTGGGCGGCGTCGCTCGAGGTGCGGTACAGCGCGATCCAGGATGTCATCGTGGACTTTGGCGCCGCCATGTATCCGCCGGTGGGGGTCGATGAGCTCTCCGAGGCCGTCCGCGCGCTTGAGAAGGCGGCGACGGGCATCCTCTCGTGTCTCCTGGAGCAGCCTGAGCTGTCGGAGGCCGAGCAGAGCGAGCTGTCCAAGGGCCGCGCCGCCTTCGACAAGCAAGTCGCTGCCGTCCAGGCCGCCTGCGTTTGAGGCTCTGGCTGAAACAGGCTAAACACACTAAGTACGAATCTTTGGCGGCAAGGAGACATACCTTCCGCAAGTGAAACGGACTCGGGAGATCGATTGACGCCGATCATCATGGCGGTGACGCAGACGCGGAGCGAGGAAGCGCTGTACGCGCTCCCCGAGTTCGCGGGCTACTCGCTCTGGGCCGCGCCAGCCAAGGGCGAGGGTCAGGAGCTCGTGCAGGTGATCCGTGCGTACGCCGCCAGGCTCGACACGCCGGCATTCCTGCCGCACATGACGGTGCTTGCTGGTGTCCGCGTACGCGACCCGGGATGTTGGCAGATCAGCGGAGGCAGCGCGCGTCCGTCGGTTCTAATGGGCATGCTGGATGCAGGGCATCGCGCGCGAGGAAGCGGTTGCCAAGACCAAGGAGCTCGCGGCGCTGCTGCGGCCGCTGGAGGCGACTATCGAGACCGTCGCCTCCAAGAACGGTCTGTACTTCCAGTGCGTCTTCGGACTGTTGGAGAGAACGAGTGAGGTCGCCGCAGCCCACGAGCACGCCAAGCAGGTGACGCTCGGCGGTGCAGTGTTCCTGTAGCGAGCGCGCTGACGAGGTTGTCCGTGGCGAGCGGACTGTCGCCGCCTGCAGGTTTTCCGGGTCGACGCCGCCGGCGACTTCATGCCTCACATCAGGTGCGTCCGCGTCGCGTCCGTCCGTCCGCGAGGCAGCTGGCGCGAGGCCATGACCGCTTGTGCCTGTCCTGCAGTCTCATCTACGGAGATCTCAGCGCTGAAGCCAAGGCGAGCGCCGTTACCGAGCTCCGTCCGCGCTTGGACGGCCACCGCGTCTGTGTACGTGCTGCTGCGGATTGATTGGCGCCGAAGGTTACACGAGGTTACGCGGTGCTGACCCTGAGCGTCGTCGCGCCAGCTGCCGAGGCTGCAACTGTGGGCGACCCAGGGCGAGGTGGCTGCGTGGGAGTTGGTGCTCGACATGGCGCTGGAGTGAGCGAACGCCGACACATCCGCGGCTACTCCCGAGAGCACGGCGTCGCTGTGGCTGTGCTTGGCTCACCTTCGTGCGTCCGCTGCACGACGAGAGGGTACACTACGTGCATTCTGTCGTGATGTCGGCACGATCAACATCCCAACTTGAACATCGTCGAGGAGTGTTTGCCGCTTGGCGAGAAGCAGAGAGAAGGACCTCGTCGCAATCACTCCAACATCAACGCTTTGTATCGTGACGCACGTCAAACCATCGTTCTGAAGTCGGCCCACAGCATCTTTTTTGCTTGGGTTGCGGCATTGCTAGCAGCCGATCGACCGATCGATCGCCAGCAGTTCAACCCAACTCGCTCGCTCGCAGGAGGAGAAAGCGCTGGTGCGGCTGCTGCGCCTGCCACCGCCGCCAGCGGCTGCATCGTGCTTGCCTCGGCGTGCTGTGCTTGGTGTCGAGCTGGCAGCGGGGAGCTGGCTGCCCATCGTGGGTGCTCCGCGCTCGTGCGCAATGCAGCGGTTTTTTGCATCATGCGTGCAGTCGCTCCTTGGCGTTTTCACGAATCGAGGCGACGCGTTATGGGGACGATATTACTGATCGGGAGACGCAATCGATTCTTTCGCGGAGGCGGCCACATCACCTGTGCAAGGGTATTGAATGTGATCAGCATGCGAACCCGCCGGATCGACGCGATTTCACGCCGTTGGGCGACTGCGCGGCTGGAGGGCAGAAGGGATTTCCACCACGAGCACTCCATCGGAATGTGCTCACGAGGCTTTCCACGTTGAGGTATCGTCGGCTCAACCGCCGGTCAGCCAGGCCAACCTGCTGCTGCTGCTGCTGCTGCTGCTGCTGCTGCTGCGGTGGTGGTTGTACACCGAGACCCGTTTCGCTCGGCAGAGAGAGGAGTTTTCGCAGTCCGCTGCGATGGCGAGGACGATGGCGCATGGTAGAGTCCGTCCACGCCGTAGCAGCGTGAGCGAACGCGCGAGCGAGCGATATCGCTGGCTGAACCATTCTGGGCGATTCAAACAGTAAGTTGTTTCGTCGGCCTTTTTCTCCTCGTGGAGGCACGTGGAAACGTAAAATGTCAGCCACCGTAGGAGGAGCGAGGGAGGCGATACAAACATCAAGTCATTCAGTCATTTTTCATGTCGCCGCTGCAATAAGATCTCCGCTGGAGGTGCCCTCGCCCGAGCCCGTGCACCGTCCGTCTTCTTTATTCGCTCTGTTCATGACACATCCAACACCACAGGTACATTCATTCTCAGCTCCTATTTAGACATCTCTGAGAAGATCAACCCCACCAATTACAGCAGGGCATGAACTCCCGCAGGCGCACAAATCGCCGCGGCAAGAATTCAGCTTGCAGCGGTCGGACATTGTTGGGACGCTGCTTGCGTCCCGTCGCACAGGGCTAAAACCCCTGCTTTTAGCGCTGCGAACGGAATTACGCAGCGGCGGAAGAGAAACGCGGGGCAGGTCCCGGGTAGTTCTATGCGACCGCTCCGTGCCGACCACTAGTCCCGCATATACCGAGCCCGAGCGCGCGCGCACTTCCCTGCGGATCGCTTGCCCGCGGCCGATCGCTCGCCCGGCCGCCCGGCCGCCTGCCGCCCGCGCATCTTCTTCCTGCGGCGCCGGCCGCGCCATCGAGACCGATCGGTACGTGGGCCTCGCCCCTTCATAGCCGCTTTCGAGTCCGAGCGCGAAGCGTCCGTCGGTCCGTCGGTCCGTCGGTCGGTTGGGAGGAAGGGAGGGAGCGACGGAGCGAGCGAACGCTGAGCGCGCGCGTTTCTCGCGGCCGATCGCCGCTTGTCGCCGCGCCAGCGCCAGCGCCAGCGCCATAACCCAAAAATAAGCAGCGCGTTCCCCTCCCGCCGTCACTGGCTGGGACCGCCGGCGCCGGCGCCATGGGCAAGATGCCGACTCACCAGCTTGCTCACGGTCTATCGTCTGTCTCGGCGACTGGCAGCAGTGGGGCCACGACCTCGCCATCTCTGACCTCGCGCAAGGCGAAAGGCAAACTCCCGGTCTCGTCCGTCGGTAGCAGCAGCAGCAGCAGCAGCAGCAGCAGCAGCAACAGTAGCAACAGCCAGCTCGCGAGGTCGCACCACCACCACGCGCAGTACAAGGCGGACGTCGGCCGGTTCGTGTACTACTTTCTGCGCGAGCACCCACCCGCGAGCACCGGCGGCAGCGCACGGGCCGTGCGCAAGCAGCCGTGCCAGCCGCACCAGCTCGTCCATCGCCTCGCGAACACGCCGCCATCGCCGGCGGAGACCATGCCGCGCCGAAAGTCGACCAAGAAGATCATCGTGAACGCATCGCCCTCGAGCTCGGACGCCGAGAAGGAGCCGCACTCGGTGTTCAAGTCGAACGGTAGCCCGATCATCAGCCCGCGACTGATCCGCGACTCGCTCCGGGACCCGAAGCTCGACCCGAACGTGGACGAGTCCAGCATGGAGTCGCCCATCATGTCGCCGAAGGAGTCGGCCGAGCGGAACGGCCACGCCCGGGACAGCCTCTCCGCAGACGCGGCTCCGAAGCGGAAGACCGCGCGCCTGACCGCGGCGCGCGGAGAGGACGCCATGGTGGCTGCGCAAGCTGCGCGCGAGGCTGAGCTCGCCAGGAACCTCGAGGCCGAGAAGGCGCTCACGGGGCTCTCGGGTGTCCAGCTGTGGGTGCACCGCCTGCTGACGGCGCACAACCAGACGCTGAGCTCGTTCGACATGGACCGGAAGGACTTCCCGAACGCGCGGCTGTCGCTGAAGCAGACGGAGGCCGTGATCAAGCCGATCGTCTCGCTTTGTGACGTGATGCGTGCCGACCACTTCGGCATCCATGTGCCCACGCCGCAAGTCGCAGCCACCATGAATGACGTGCACTACTGGAAGTTGTGGGAGTCGGACACGATCGACATTGGGTGCGTACTCTCTCTCTCTCTCTCTCTCTCTCTCTCTCTCTCTCTCTCTCTCTCTTT
>JAADYC010000686.1:0-15219 GCA_023338135.1 Phytopythium kandeliae | reverse complement strand
TGGATTTGCGCGTCTTGCGCGCGATCTGCTCCGTGACGCTCATCTCGAGCTTGATAGGCGTTGAGCGGCCACTAGGACTCACTGGCGCCAGCGCGGGGCTCGTCGGTAGCGGCGAGCGCACGGGGGTGAGCTTAGCCACGCCATTTCGGAATGAAGGGGACTTGGACGGGAACCGAGATGGAGAGAAACCGGCGAGCGCCGTGCCGGGAGACGCCGAGCGTTCGGGGATGCCGGGTGAGATCGGTCTGCGCTCCGGGATGCCGGGTGAGATCGGTCTGCGCTCCGGGATGCCGGGTGAGATTGGTCTGTGCTCCGGGATGCCGGGAGAGATCGGTCTGCGCTCGTCACTATCGCTCATTGCAGCGACGACGCGCGCGGACGTCACCGATAGTCAGCGGGATCGCCTTGTGTGGCAATGCGGCGTTTCCTTGAGCTGCACTATGACATGGAAGGACTAAAATAGCTGGTCGCTACCAATACGTCTGCTGCTGCTGCCGGATCAGATTCGAACTCAACATGCATGTGAGCACGAAGGATTGCGTTTGTGTCTGTCTACGACCCTTTCAAGGATCCTTCGTGGTTGATTGAAGCATCATCATCAAGCATCACGGCCGCGGGACACACCCACGATCGCCGCATTGTCAGTCATCTGCCGACGCTGGCTGCCGCTTCGGAAGGACATTCTGCGACCTCGAGATACTCTTCATCTCCCCACTCTCTTGGCGCACTCTCTCTGTCGATCGAGCCACCGTTGATCGCCCCCTCTCTGTCGTAGGCGAGACTAGCGCGGCGCTCGGTGTCCAAGCGATGAGTACGGGCGAGAAGGAACTGCAATGAGTCTGCGAACCCACTCGCCGAGCCAAGAGCAACTGGAACCGCTTGAGCGACGTCGCGTCTTCAGCGTCGATAACCTTCCAGCGTCCTACGGAAACGTGAGCCGCTGCTCGTCACTGGCGATCTTCGCTGCCGACCACTTCAACTTGTCGCTCCTAATTTGATTGGTCTTCTTTGACCATCTTTCGACCAATCATCATCCTGCGCGTGAGCCGCTGCGATTGGGCCGTCATATCAAGGTTTTTCAGGACTCATACCAAGGTTTTATCTATCCCGACCGCTTCTGGAGTGATGGTCACTGAAAGCAACACGCCGCCCCCCCTGTGCTGAAAAGGATTCCCTCGAGAAAGGCGGCGCGCGGGCGAGCAACAAGCGGGGGCGATCATGGTACGCGCGTCCGCCGGCGCGCCGAGGCGCCCGCTACCTCTGCGCAACTCTCTCTCTCGAGCCGCATGACTGGCAGGCAGTCTGCCGGTCTGCGCGTTTGCGGGCGGCGCGAGCGCGGCGGTGGAGAGGCGTCCGCGCGAGAGACTGACGCGTGGACGTGTGTGCGTACGTGGCGTGTGCAGGTGGTGCTTTCGGCGTCGCTGCTGACGCGAAGCGGCAAAGGTGCGAGGCCGCAAGACGCGCAATCGCGACAGAGCCGAGTACGCGTGCGCTGACATCCATCGATGCGCGCGTGTGAGTGCAGTGCTGGTGGCGCGCCAGTTCGTTGAGATCACGCGTATCCGCCTCGAGGTGCGCGCGCTGCACAGTCTGCAGGGTTAACAAGTGCGCGGGCCCGCTAACTTGCCTTCTTGTACGCGTGCGGATGCTCGTAGGGCCTGCTGACGGCGTTCCCGAAGTTGCTGTCGAGCGGGCAGCGCGAGCACACGTTCATCGACACAGACAGCGTGCGGTATGTGTACCAGCCACTGGAGAACTTCTTCGTGCTGATCATCACGAACAAGACGAGCAACATCGTGGAGGACCTGCACACGATCCAGCAGCTCGCCAAGCTCGTGCCAGACATTTGTGGCTCGCTGAACGAGGCCGCGATCCGCGACAAGCAGTTCGAGCTCGTGTTCGGCTTTGACGAGCTGATCTCGGCAGGCGGCCACTCGGAGAACATCAGCGTGCAGCAGGTGCGCGTGAACATGGAGATGGAGAGCCACGAGGAGAAGCTGCATAACATGATCCTCGAGAGCAAGCGCGCCGCCGCCAAGGACGACATGAAACGCCACACGATCCGCATCAAGGAGGAACAGCGCGAGCGCGCGCGCATGGAACGCGCTGGCATGGGCGGCTTGGGCAGCCAAAACTCCTTCGGCAGCGCGATGAGCAGTGCGTTTGGCAAATCACCTCGCGGATTTGGCAGCAGCGACAGTTATAGCAGCAGTCCGCGCTCGGGTAGCGGTATGCCGACGTCGCCGCCGTCATACAGCAGCAGCAGCAGCATCAGATCGGATCCGCCTGTCGTATCCAAGACGTCTGGAATGAAGCTCGGCGGCGGGGGGTCGACCAACACGAGCAAGTCGTTTATGGCAGCCATGGCCGCGGAGGACGACCTGAAGGAGATCCCGCCCATGAGCTCTGCCGTGCAGTCTGTGGCCAAGCCTGAGGTGGCTGCAACGGTCAGCCACGACCCGATCGGCGCAGTCGTCGAGGAGAAGATCACGGTCCTGCTCAATCGCGAAGGCGCTCTCGAGCAGCTCGAGGTCAAGGGCAGTCTCTTCGTGTCCGTCAACGATGCCAACAGCGGGTGCTGCCGACTCAAGCTGCGGACTTCGAGTGCAAACGGCATTGCTTTCCAAACGCATCCCAAGATCGACAAGCGCCTGTTCGACCAGGAGTCTGTCTTGGGGCTCAAGGTGAGCACACCGGCTGTCGCTGCATGATGCGCGCGCACAGAGGTCTGACGTTCTCTCGCCTGCTCATTTGCCATTTCTCAGGACCCTTCGAAGCCATTCCCGTCGTCCCGCGTGGCTTTCCTGCGGTGGAGCCTGAAGACCCAGGACGAGGCGTTCTTGCCGCTGAATATCACGTGTTGGCCGGAAGAAGAGAGCGGCGGCAAGGTGCGTCCTGGCTGCTTGACGCCGGCGTGAAGCTTTCGCAGCGTTGAGTGCTAATCTGTCTGTCGGAACTCCCTGGAACAGATGAATGTCAGCATCGACTACACCATGGATCGCGACATGGTCCTCAACAACGTGAACATCTTGATCCCGCTTGGCTCGCACGACGCCCCGAACGTCGCGAGTGTCGACGGCCAGTACCAGCACAACTCGGCTGAGGGCTCTCTGTTGTGGCACCAGGACCAGATTGACGGCTCGTACGTTGTGCACTGCGCTTCCTAGGCACTCGTGATTCTCCTCGACGCAGCCAATTGACTGACGCTCGCTCACTTCGCCGTGTTGCTCACAGGAACAACACGGGCAATTTGGAGTTCTCCATCCGAGGAGGCAGCATGGACGCGTTCTTCCCGATCGCCGTCTCGTTCTTCTCGCGCAGCGTATACAGCGACGTGGAGGTCGAGGCCGTGGCGCGGACCGAGGACAACGCGCCGGTCAAGTTCGGCTTCGAGAAGCTGCTGTCGACCGAGTCGTACCAAATTGTTTAGAGCGCCGGGCCGGGTCGACCGGCGTGCTCGTCGCGCGCCTCGCCCGGTTCGCCTCCAGCGCGTCGCTGTTGCCCGCGTTCGTAAAGAGGAAAAAGAGGAGCCAGGCCCATGGAGACGGATACTACGCCGCCGCTTGGCGTGGCGTGGCGACTTGGCAGCGTCGCGCTCCGAGCAGCTGTTTCTATTATCTCTCACCCATGCCACCGGCACTGCCGCCGCCGCCGCCGTTCCTGCATATCTGCGCGACGCATCTCTAGGGGAAGACGTCGGGTTGTGACGCGCGCAGTAGGTCCTCCGTCGTAGCGCGCAGGCACCGCTCGAGCAGGCGCTTGTCCGTCGCGCAGTCCGCGAGTGCCGTCTTCTTGTCGCGCGCGCGTTGCAGACACGCGTACCAACCGCGCAGCGCCGGATCGCACATGGCTGAGCCCACGCAGTGCAGGTACTGCGAGTACAGCGCGCGCGGGTCATCCTGCGCGGCCCTTTTGGCCTCCTCTTGCTGCTGCTGCTGCTGCTGCTGCTGGCGACGGTGCCGCGGCTGCTGCTGGGCAAGCAGCATCATCGACCGGAAGGCGCCGTCGCACGAGCGCAAGGCTGCGTACTGGTCGCCCATGCGCGAGTCGCTTGCCACGGCGTCCAGCGCCTCCGGCGGCAGCGAGCCGTCCATCACCATCTACAAAACGAGCAGTGCGCGGTCGGCCGGTGGCGTCGCACGTCAGGCACGCGACGTCCAGCACAAGCGGCGGCAGCGAAGTGAGATAGAGAGATAGAGAAAGAGAGAGAGAGAAAGAAAGAGATTGGTGCAAGCCATGGCGCACCTCGTGGAAGCGCGCAGCCGACAGGCACTGCGGCAGCGCCGGGTCGTTCATGGTCTCGCGGCGGGCGGTCCGTCGATCGGTCGGTTGATTGCCGTGCGTCCGCTTCGCCATCCCAGCACCCCAACAGCTCTTCTGCCACAGAATCGCACACATTCTCGATGCGAGTGATGGATGATTCTTCCATATATCCTGTACAAACGTATGCAATGTGTGCCAATGCATTTGATTCGAGAGTAGTCACGGTACACGGACTTCAACACGCGACTGACACAATCGCACCGATGGTCAGTCACGGATCCTCCTCGTCTTTCTCGCCCTCCTCCTCCTCGGAGTCGTCCATGCCCATCGAAGCTCTCCGTCGGCGCTGGACCGATGCTCGCGGCGCGTTCAGACTCTCGTACGGCTGGCGCGACTGGCGGAAGATTCGACGGTATAGCAGCGCCACGATCGCCACGATCACCACCGCACCGGTCACGAGCACCATAATGCCGACCTCCTGCAGCGACAGACCCTCCGCTGAGGTGTCGTCGCTGTCGCCCTCGGTCTCCTGCTGCGCGTTTAGCCCCAGTTTGCCATCGGCGGACGCAGCAGCAGCAGCAGGCGACGCTGTCGCTGGAGTTACCGACGTTTGATCGTCCGCGTCCTCGTCTTCCTCCGCGTCGTCGCTATCCTCGCTCTCGGTCTCACCGACGTCCGCTTCCACGTCTCCGTTGAGCTCCGCGTCCAGGTCGTCGTAGTCGTCGTCGTCGTCGTCTTCGCCCGTCTCTTCGATACTCATCGGGGCGGCAGTGCTGGTAGATGTCGAAGATGTCCATGTTGGCTTACTTGTCGGCTCCACTGCGGTCGCGTTCTCAGTGGGAGATGGTGCGCTGGTTTCACCGCTGCTGAGCGGGTCAGTCAAATCGTCCGTGGCGACAGAGTCAGTCGTCTCATTGCCAGCCACCACATCGGTCTCCGTCGACCCTGCAGCGTCAATCAGACCGGCGACCTCGGTGCTTGTCGGCGCGTCGCCCACGAATGACACCGTCATGACCGGAGAGAACCACTCGAGAGAAGTCTTGACGCGGTGGCCGTTCCACTCCATGTCCCATTCGGGGTTCGTGCGCGCGTTCACCATGTGCGACTGCGGCGGGACATTGGGCGACGGACCGTCGTCGCCAATACCCTGGTACCCCCAGTCCTGAACGGAAGATCGACGACGAGAGAGAGAGAGAGAGAGGGTCAGAGCAGCATGGGCGACGTCCACGAGCGCAGAGGCTTGACGTGAGCCTCGAGGCGGATAGCAAGAGACGGACCTGGTCGACGATAGCCATGGCGCGCACATATACTTGACCGGCATCCATCTGATCGAACTCGAAGCACGCCATGAACATGGACGTCCCGAGCGTGTCGGCGTTGATATCGTCTTCCTCCTTCTTGTCGCTGTTGAACTCGAAGAAGCGTCTGGACCAAAGAAACAGGCAAATCAGCACGCACACCTCATTAGTCGCACGATATCGAGTCCCATCGAGTCGTCAAGCCGCACCGAGTGATCCCGCTCATGACGGGAGTCTCCAGCAGGATCGCTATCGTTCGAGCGCACACCATCACCATAAACGGTTAGGCGAGTCTGACGCTGACCTCTAGAGTCCATGTCACTCACACTCCGTCTCGAATGTTGGGCTGGTCGCCAGTTGAACATTGGTCTTGTCGACGCTCAGCGCTCCCAGCACCTCCCACGCAAGTTGGAGGCTCACCGTGCCGCTCTTGACCGCCGACAGATCGATTGTGCAGTTCAAGCTGCTGCACGCGACTGTCGACGGGGGCGAGGTCGAAGTCGAAAAAGACGAGGGAGTCAGCGTAGAAGTCGCCGGCGCGCCGCAGCCCATCTTGGTTAGTTGGTCGTAGTCCGAAACATACATGGCCGAGGATGGGAAGGTACTCGACACGTCCGACTGATTGAACGCCTCGGCGCTTGAGTCGACCCAGCGCACGAGCGGCTGCACCATCTCGATCATCATGAGTGCGAGTCGCACGTTGCGCGTCACATGCCCAACGCGGATGGCATCGGCCTCCCGGAAAAAGTCAATCTCCGTCCGGTAGAGGTCGTCGAAGCCACCGAGCTCGCTCTCCTTGGGCTCCTTACTCTTGGACGTCTCGACGAGCATGTTGAACGCACGGTGTGTCACGTTCCCGTACACTGTCTTGTTCTCCGGATACCCGCCGAAGGTCGCGGGCTTGCACGACTTGAAGGGCTTGTCCTCGTCGTAGAAGTCGTTCTCCCAGGACGCGGCGTACGCCCAGTCCTCCATGCCTCCCGTGACGCCGTAGACAATGTCGTTCATGGTCCCCGTCGGGTATAGCTGTCCGTCGGCGAACGCGCCGGCGAAGGTCGCGAACGTGTTGGCGAGCTGGAACTGCGCCGTGTGGTCCGGGGACTTCTCACTGCGCGAGCTGTCGCCCTTGAGATAGTGGTCGGGCGAGCCCCACTCGTACGAGACGGCGCGCGTGCCGCCGTGGAACGTGATGGCCATCTGGAACACGTGGTCTCGCCAGATCTCGTTGACCACGCGCGACGTCATGGCCGTCATGCACGCGTCACCGTCGCGCATGTAGTTGTAGTCACGGTTCGGATCGACTCCGAGCTCCTCGCGCTTGTCGTGCGCAAAGCCCCAGGCGTTGGTCATGGGTGTCACCAGTACGCTGCGCGAGTTCACGAGTTCGTGGACCCAGCGCATGGTTTGGCGCGACACACCAGCCGTGGCGCCGGCGTTCGTCTCGGCGGTGAGCGCCTCTGGGTGCGCGTGCCACGTCGAGAGCTTGGCCATGAGCGCGAGCAGCTCGACCGTCGCGATGGGTCCGACGCGCTCGTTGCCGTGCAGCGCGCCACTGAGGAAGACCTCCGGCCGTGCAGTGTCGGTCGCGAGCGTCGAGTGGTTCGTCAGGTGCACCAGGAACTGTTTGCACGGCTCCTCTTCGCCCGTCGCGTCGTCCACGACGCACATGAGCTCGTCCGGGTACGGCAGCCCGTACGTCTCCTGCGCGACGGATACGCGCAGCACCTCTGGAAAAGACGCGTTCAGTTCCAGCAGGTACGCGACGTTCTCGGCGTACGACCGGTACTTGAAGCGCGCGCCGGCCGAGGGGAGCGACGAGGACGCGAGCGCGACTGGCGCGAGCGAGAGCGACAGCGAGAGCGACAGCGAGAGCAGCGAGAGCACGGCGGCGCAGCGCGCGCGCCATCCGCGACCGTCGGCGGCCATGGCGCTGGCAGATCGACCGACGAATGAATGTGAAGGAGTGAAAGTGCGGCGCTTTTACCGTGAAGTTTGCAGGAGCAAGAGCGGCTATTATCGACGTATTCCCAAACAAAAGAGAAAGCTATCCGTACCAAATTCCGCGAGAAAGAATGGCTCGCAAAAACCGCTGCATATTTATCGTAAATTGCAAAACAAGCAAGTGAATAATCAGAGCCACGCTGCGCGCATTGATTGGGGAACAATTCAAGACTAGTCCTGTTTGATTTGTTGAAATTGACCCGATGGAGCTAGAATGCTTGTTTCTGTGGAAGCGTCGGCTTCGCGAAATTGCAGATACAGTCGTTGACTTCGCGAAATTGCTGATGTAGGCGCTGATTTCCGCGGTTTGTGCACTGTGAAAAGCCGCCGGTTGGAGCGAGAAAGGGAGGGAAAGGACGACGATGGCAGAGTTGGAGGTGGAGATGGAGATGGAGGCGGCGACGGCGACGGCGACGGAGCCCGACTGGCGCGCGCTGGACGCGGCGTTCGTGCCCGGCGACGTGCTGCGCTTCCGGCGCGGGGCGTACAGCCACCTGGCGGTCTTCGTGGGCCGCGGACGTGTCGTGCACCTCTGGTCGCCGGCCACGGACGGCTTCCAGGTGCGCATGGACACGCTGCGGACCGTGATGCGGCGGCCGTCGGCGGACAGACGTACGGCCTTCCTCGATGCGCCCGAGCGCTGCACCGAGGAGCTGGACGCGCGGATGCTGCGCGAGCACTCGCTGGCGCCGTTCGCCGCCGAGGAGGTCGTGGCGCGCGCGCGATCGCGGCTGGGCGAGAGCCCGCGCTACGACTACGTGTCGTCCAACTGCGAGCACTTCGTCACGTGGGCGCGCTACGGACAGGAGGCATCCCCGCAGGTGGCCTCGCATGCTGGCGACGTGCTGACGGCGGCGATGCTCGGCGCGGCCGTGGGTGGGGCCGCGGGGCTCATCCTCGGCGGACTCTTCTCGCTGTTCAGCAAGGCAGACGCACTCTCGGCGTCCGTTGGTGCGACCGCTACATCTGCGGCCTCGGCCAGTATGGAGACGCGGGGCGAATGGAACCATGCTGCGCGAGAGGGCGAGGCCGAGATCGGCACTCTCGACGACGAGGACGACCGTCTCTCGTCAATCTCTTCCGCGTCCTCCTCGTCGTCGGCGCCATCGGCATCCCCGTCGTGGCGCGAATCGGCGACCAGCGAGCCGCACACGGCCGAGCGCGCGCGTCTGTGGGCGGAGGTGTCGTCCAACTCGTCGGCCGCGCGCGCGGACTCGGAGGAGGGACTGGCCGCCATGGCGCGCATGGAGGACTGGGTCGCGAGCCGCCGGCGCGACGCGGCCGCGGCGTCAGCACGCAAGTATGGCGACGACCGTCACGAGGTGCTCGCGAGTCGCCTCGCCGAGGACCGACTGCAGTGCGGGTACGTGCGCGTGCTTGGGCTCGGACCGAGCACTGGACACGACGGCAGTAAACTAACGCCGCGCCGGCGGATGGACGCGCAGCATCTGCTACTCGAACCTGTTGCGCGTGCGCTCGGTGGCGTTCCCGTGCAACCACTTCTCGTGCACCGTATGCTTCAACGCGTTCCACGTCGGCTCCGACGGTCACAAGAGCTGTCCGTACTGCCGGTAAGCGTCTTCTTTGGCGCCGCTGGTCGCTCTGGCTGCTGCTAACGTGGACTGACCGCGTTGCGCGTCCGTCTGCAGCTCGGAAATTGCTGCGGTGGACGAGATCCACAAGACGACCAAGCTGCGCGCCAAGCACATTCTCCACTGGGAGTAACGTACGCGGGGGGAAGGGCGAGATCTGCTGGTGGACGTGGAGAGAAGGTGAGATCAACGACGCATAGTGCATATTCGATTTGGAGCTGTCCATCAAGTGTATGATGCCTTGGCACGCCTACGGATGGATCCTGTCTTTGCCTCCGCCGGACCGAGTCCTCGCTGCGGCGAGCTCAGGCGCGTCGGGTCGCTCCCCTCGGTCGCTCCGCAGAGAGCTGAAAGGGACAAAGGCGGACTGCGCGCCGGCGGTGGCGAACACTGTGGGCCACGACGGACTAATCCGTCCACGACTCGCAGACGCGCGAGTTGAGCGCGCCACTGCAGCGACAGGCCGGCGGCGAGTGGGTGAGCATCGCTTAGTCTGGGGAGGGGCTTGCTCGCACGACTCGATTGCGAGTGCAGTCGCTGGGGTGTGGCCTCTCCTGGCTCAAAACGTGAGCAGCGTCGTCTCGAGGAACTCGTAGAAGGCGCTGTCGGGATTCGTCGCGAGCTCGTCGGCGGCGCCGAACTCGGCGACACGACCGTCGCGCATGACAAGGATACGGTCGAACCCGAGGATCTCCTCGAGCCGGTGCGTGATGAGGAAGATGGTCGAGTGGGCGAAGGCGCTGTCGAGGACGCCGAGGAGCTGCGCCTGGCCCGCCTGGTCGACGGCTGAGAAAGATTCGTCCAGGATGACGACCCGCGAGGGCGAGAGCGCCGCGCGCGCGAGGCACAGCTTCTGGCGCTCGCCCGCGCTCCAGTTCTCGCCGTTATCTGCGAGCATCTCGCCCTCGAGCGTGCGGACGCTGCTCTCGAGTCCACAGAGCGTCAGCACGCGCCACAGGTCGTCGTCTTCGCGCTCGTTGAACGGGTCCAGGTACGCGCGGACCGAGCAACGGTAGAAGAGTGGTGTCTGCGGCAGGATACACACGTTGCGGCGCAGCTTGTCGAGCCGCATGGCGCTCACGTCGACGCCATCAACGAGGATGCGGCCGCGCTGCAGCGCGTGCACGCGGAACAGCGCCATGGCCAGCGAGCTCTTGCCGGACCCCGTGCGGCCCACGACCCCGATCTTCTCGCCACTGCGGACCGAGAAGCTCACGTCTTGGAGCGCGAGCGCACCCTGTGAGTTGCGCGCGCCGCGCTTTGGCTGCGCGCTGTATGCGAACCACACGTGGTCGAACACGACGTCGCCTGTCGTCGGCCACAACGCGCTTGGGTCGGACGTCGCGCCTGGTGTGGGCAGCTTCTGCAGTTTCTGCTCCTCCTGGGGACTCAATGGGGCCTCCTCCGGCGCAATGGACGTGTACTCGACGATGCGGTCGATGTTGAACCGATAGCGGATCGACTGGAGCATCTGCGACGTGAGCGTGAACACATCCGAGTTGATGGTGAAGACGTAGTAGAGCAGCAGGCCGAGCTCTGCCGGTGCGATCTTGTGCGTCGACAGCAGCACGAGGATAATGATGAGGTGCAGCCCGAGTACGCGATCGCAGCGCACGAGCATGAAACACTTGAAGGCGAGAGCGTGGTAGTGCCCCCGCAGCAGCTCGTCCGAGATGACGCCGTGCTGCGCGCAGAAGCGCGCGATCTGTGCGCGGCCGAACGCGCGGATCGTCGTTGAGCCATCGAGCGCCTCCGAGATGAGGTTCAGGTTGGCCGCTTCTGTCTCGAACGCGCGCTGCAGCAACGTGGCCGCGTACCCGAGCGACACGAACTGCTTGATGGCGACGAAGAAGATGAGCAGTACACCCGTGCCCGCGAAACCCGTGTAGTACCAGACCATGATGTCGGACGCCATGAGCGTGATGGACGCGCGGAAGACGGCGAGGAACGCCTTGACGAACTCCGTGTCGGCGATGCGCATGTCGTGGAAGTAACGGCTGAAGATCTCGCCCACGGGCGTGCGGTAGAAGAAGGACATGGGTGCGTGCACGAGCGCGACCGTCATGTGGTGGAAGAGCTCATTCGCCGACATGGCGAGCGCCTTGGTGTGGAAAATGGTGCTCAGCACGCCGAAGAGGACTGAGCTCACGACCAGCGACGCGTAGATGTTGACCGAGCGCAGCATCTCCAGCTGGGTCGACGTCGACGACGCGCTCCACGACATGAGCCAAATGTCCTTGGCGGTCGTGGCGATCGCGTAGAGCACCAGGAAGACCTTGCCCGGGACCATGTACCGCATTGTGGTGCTGTTGAAGAACGCCGCCATTTTCTCGCGCGTGAAAAACTTGAAGTCGGCCTTGGCCATTGGGTCCTTCTTCTTCCGCTCGAACCACGCGCACGACGGCAGGCTCGTGGTCGCGACCGGCGTCTTCTCCATCTTACAGCAGCAGATCTCCTGCGTCGACCCGCGACGACCCAGTGCCGCGACCGAGACGGCAGAGAGCGGTACCGATGGCTCCCACAAGTGCAGTCCGTCTGGCTGCTGGGCAGGAGCTGAGTCGCTCCGCGTCGACGCCGCCGCCGCGGTCGGCCTCTTCCAGGGCGGCAGCGAGTTGGCGACGTCGGTGCGGCGACTGGGTAACCCCTTGCGGCCCTTGAGCTCGTGGTGGCGGCGGCCAGCAGCCGGATGCTGCTGGACTTGCACCGTCATGTTCTCGACTTTGACGAGCTGGTCGACAAAGTCCGAGGACGACAGCTCCGGGTTGTGTGTCACGAGCACGACCGTCTTGTACCGCAGCAAGTCGACGACGCACTTGGCGAAGATCTCGTTCTGCACAATCGGGTCCACGCTCGCGAACGGGCAGTCGAGCAAGTACAGGTCGGCGTCCGCGTAGCACGCGCGCGCGAGCGCGATGCGCGCCTTTTGGCCGCCCGAGAGGTTAATGCCCTTGGGTCCGACCATGGTCGTGTCACCTTCGGGCAGGCCGCGCAAGTCCTCCACGAGACAGCACGCCTCGAGCACGCACCGGTACTTGCGCTCGTCGAGCGGCAAGCCGAACAGGATGTTCTCGCGGATGCTCAGCGTCTGCAGCCAAGCCTCCTGCGCGCAGTACGCGACTTTGGCCGTATCGCGGACAAACACGTCGCCGTAGACGCTCTCGACGTTACCCAGGATCGCGCTCAGAAGCGTCGACTTGCCCGCGCCGGCCTTGCCGTGGACGACCACGAGTGCTCCCTTGGGGATCGTCAGGGTCACGTTCAACAGCAACGGCTTGCTGGCGTCCGCGGTCGGTGCGAAGCACGCCTGGTCCATCGAGATGATCGTATCGCTGCTAACGAACTGGCGATCGCCGAGTGCTTCGGGAGAACCCCCGAGGTGCTCACTCTCCTCGTCGCCGTCGCGGAAGCCTCCTCCTCCACTGCGGCTCAGATTGCCACGCCGACACTCGTCAAAGTACCTCGACAGCTTCCAGAAAGACGTATGCCCCGCAGTCGTTAGGTCGAGCAGGCCCATGATGAGCTGGATGTCGTCTTTGATGCGGCGGAAGAGCAGCAGCGCGGGGAAGACCTGCGCCGGCGACAGCTCCTCCTGCTGCATGGCCATCCACGCGAAGATCATGATGGACGCCAGATTGGGCGACTCGTGGACGAAGCAATGCTGCAGCGCGCGCAAGACACTCATCCCGCGCCGGAACTTGGTCTCCTTGGCTCTCGCGTGTTCGATCTTGTGGACCATCTTGTCCTCCCACGCGTTGAGCTTGATCATCTGGATGCTCTTGAAGCACTCGTGCAGCACGTTCAACCGCGCCTCAACGACGCGCATGAGCTTCTTCTGGACGCCTCCGGCGAACTGCGAGCCGAGCTTGAGCACGACGCCGATGGCCACGAGCGCGATGAAGATTGGCTTGGCGCTGATCCCGACTACTTGCACGAGGATGTAAATCTGGATCATGATCTGCAGCCCCTTGCGCCACACAACCGGCATGTAGGTCGTCATCTCTGCCACGACCACCACATCGTGCGAGTACATGTGGGCCACCTCGGCCATGCGCTTCTTCATGTCGTCCGAGATGTGGTTGTTGTCCGAGCGCGCAGCCGGCGCTTTCGCGCGCGAGTCGCGGCACAGAAAGGCAGCGAAGCCCTCGCACGGCTGCTCGACGCGTGGCGCGTTGCCCAGCGTGGTCTCGAACAGCAGCGTGCGTAGCGCGCCAGTGATCTGCACGTTGATCTTGAACGCCAGGAAGTGGCTGTGGCAGTGCATCACGATCTCCGCCAGCGTCGTCGCGTACAGCACCACGAGACTCGCGGCGAGGGGAAGGAGCTTGTGTTCTCCCGAGACCGCGGTCTGAAGCACCGCGTACAGGATGACCGGGGTCGCCGAGGCGAACACCAGGCTGCCCATCTCGAGCAGCCAGCAGACAATCAACTGCCGCCAGTGCGCGCGCATCACCGCCGCCTTGAGGCTGAAGCAGTGCGTAGGCTTGTACACCTTGGCGAACGCGGCTGACGCCCGCGCGCTCGTGAGGCTCTTGGGCAGGCGCCAGATCTCGCCGGCCTCGATCTGCGCCGCCAGCGACTTGCGGCTGAACAGCTCGAACGTGAGCTTCCGCCAGCGCGACGTGCGCTTCGAGTCCGGGTGCAGGAACGACAGCGACTCATCGTCGTCCGCTGCGTCTTCGCCTTCCTCTTTCGCGCCGCCCTTGCCGCGCTCTCCGCTCTCGGCGTCCGCGCGCGGGTCCTCGGCACTCGCAGTCGGTGATCCAGGCCGGTCGGCCGCCTGTCTCGGCGCTTTCTCCGCGCCATCGCCGCCGTAGGACCCGCCCAGCGGGTTCGTGAATGTGTCGTATGACGGGCGCCGCCCGCGCTCGCCCGCGGAGCCACCAGGGGCGAGCCGGGCGTCGCCCCGAGGCACGTCCGAGGCGCGCGGCATGTCGCTTCCTCACGCCCAAGCCGTCTGCTGCGAATGAAGGTCGGAAAGGCATTTCCAGCGAGGTGAGTGCGCGGCAAGTACCGTAACATCTCTGTAAGTTGATGAGATTTTGTTGGCGGAAATGGCGCTTTTTCATCCAGCGATTAGGCCAGTGATTGGTCGGAATTGACAGATGGCAGCAAACGTTCTAGACTTGGGAATGCTTGCGACAGCTTCGAGTCAAAATTGATAGAGCATACTGCTCCCAAGTGGTTGTGACGACGTACCGGATCAACCAACACATGCACCGCTCGCATCGGCGCACATTGATGACGGTCTTGCCTCATCGCGCACCCTCGAGTCCACGGAGGCGGCTGACAGACTCCGAGCCCCGTGAGCCCTCCGCCAAGGCCGATTGATGCTGTCCCGCGCCGTCGTCGAGCAAACGGGAGGAGTTGTCGGCGCTTTAGCAACAAGGGCGGGTGGGCAATGCGCTGGCTGCTCTCGCGAAGCATGCATGTGCACATACGCTGGTCCTATCGCCCGCGGTTTGTAAACTCCGCGATCGGTCAGCTAGTCAACGAGGGGATGCGCTGGGGTCGCGCGCGGTGGAGGCCTCTCTGCTCCGTCCCATCCGACAGGCACGGAGATGGCGGCGCTCCCTTCCCACGCTCGCAATGTCTCCGTCACGGAGAGGTTCCCGGATCCCGCCCTGCGACTGAGCGCTTCCGATCGCCCCGTCAGACCCCTAGGCTCCGACGCAATCCCCGCCAACCACCAGAAAAGTGTGACGGTGTCGACGAGAGACTCGTCGTGGCACGTGGCGAGAGCCCATTGCAAACTGTATGCCGTGCAGAGCACCGCCTGGCGGGCCGCTTTGCCCCGCCTCCCTGCAGAGGGGACGGAGGCGCGCAAAGGCCGTACGCTCTCTCGCTCGCCTCTCTCGGCGCCTCCATCAGCCGTGTGCACCGCGCGGCGAGCGGCTGGCGGGTCGTAGAATTGGCTCGCCATCACGGACCGCTCGAAACTGAGAGGCACCGGCGGCCTGCCACTCTGCCTTTCTCCGCCTCGGACTCAAGCCCGCCGCCATCGCAGCGCTCCCAGGACTGCGAGGCACCGCGATGGCCGAGACCACGCAACAGGCTGCAGGCTCGAG
>JAADYC010000685.1:0-15225 GCA_023338135.1 Phytopythium kandeliae | reverse complement strand
TTCTTCCACAGCGAGATCGTGATGCGGTTCTTCTTGACGCGGAACGCGCTCTTCTCGGGCACGATCTCCTTCTCCAGAGACGGCTTAAACAGGCTGCAGAAACATCGCAGAGGAAGCACTAAGGATCATGCCGAGTCTAGAACGGTGAACCAAGCGGCTAAGCGGAAGACGTACCGATAGTTCTTCCCATGGAGTCCCAGGATCTACCAAGCAGAGCGATGCCGGAGTCAGTCCATTGATCTCAACTGTACCAACGCGAAAGCCAACTCCGAGGTGTCTACCTTCAGGTCGAAGGATGACTTCGTGAATTGGCACGTGACGTTTTGCTCGGGCAAGCTCCCCACTCCGTCAACGCCAGACATGACGAACACGGACACCTTGCTCTTGCCGAACCCGTCGTCCTCCCATCCAAAGCGCGCGATTTCCGTGAAAACGGCCATGTCGTCGACTGCTGCTGTGCTGTCACCAGATTGCGCTGCAACCTTGACGGGTTGCGGAGCGACCGCTTCTCCAGTCGCCGCGTGTGCCGGAGTGTCAATCTCCATGCGCTCGTCTTTCTGTTGGGTCTGCGCGCTCAGCGCCTGCTTCTTCTGGCTCAGCAGTGCCGACAGGTCGCGCACGTTCCCCGGCATCTTCGCCTGAGCCAGCAGCGCCTCCAGCTCCGCGATCTCCTCCTCGAGCGCGCCACCATCCGTCAGCATCGTTGCCATCCAAGTTGAACGCGATCCAAAAGTCCTCAAATGCGCTGAGGTTGGCGGATGTAAGCGGTCGTTGGTGGAAGTTTCTAGAAATGGGTCCAATCGGACCCAGGACTGGTTGAAATACGCCGTTGAGTGGCTTATTTAGACCAATTAAAGGCGTGCTGAAGCCGATGGCAATTTTGGCGGGAAATCGATAGCATTAGTGACGCTGCAGCGCCACGGACATGGAGGACGACCCGAGCTCCTGGCGGCTTCCAACACTATGCAGGTAGGGCTGCTTGTGCTCCATCCGCTAGCACATGGCGACGTCTGCGACTCCTCGAGGCTGGGTGCGCGCTGGTCACTTGGTTGACAGCTCCACGTTTCCACCTTGATTGAGCACACCGTATTTCGTGTGTACCACACTGAATAGTGGAGTATTAGCGCGCACGGTGAACCGTTTCACTTGGTTCTGCTATTCATTCGGTGCAGCAGCGATATTGGTGAGGAAGTCGCTTGGCGCGCAGGTCGAGGCGCTGATCATGAGCGACGGCGGCAGCTACTGGGCACCGGCGCCGCAAGAAACCGGCACCAGCGCCACGTTGCCTGGAGGGCCTGTCGAAACGGACGCGACAGGTCGCAGAGTCGCAGAAGACGGCACGGCGCTGGAGGAGGGAGCGCCAGCGCCAGCGTCATCGTCTGCGCTTGAAAGCGAGGCGGCAGCGAAGACGCCGCTCGAAGAAAAACTGGCGGTGGAGGCGGCGGCAGAGGCGGCGGAGGCGGCGAAGGCGGCGGAGGCCGCAGCAGGCGCAAGCAGGGATGCTGGGAACGGCGAGAATACTGCGAACAAGGCGTGGTTCGAGCTGCTGCCGATCGTGCTCCAGAAAGTGCACGAGCGCGGTGAATTGCCTCTGCGTACGTCGATACCCGCAAGCAACTGCCTTTGGATGGATCGAGTGGACTCACGAGGACGTCCGTGGGCTGTTGCGCTGCAGAGTTTGCGCTGCCCCGATGCTCGAAGTGCTCGACGGAAGGAGAAGACGCGCCGGCCGAGGCGGAGCTCAAGTGCACAACGGCGCATTGTGAGATGCGGAACCTCCCGTCATGCGCCTCATGCTTCATGAAGGCTCACGAGCCGCTCCAGGGCCCTGGTCATCGTATCCAGGACCTGTCGAGTGCGTACGCTGGTCTCCCTGACGCCACTTGTCGCTGATCTAACTCGCTGTGGCCGTCCAGAGTGCCCGCTGTGCCAAGTCGACCGCGTGGCTTTCTGGTGCAAGCACTGCGACCTCGTCTTCTGCGACGCGTGCTACTCGGATATCCACAGTGTGGGCAAAGCTCGCCTCCATCGCCGCTTCGCTGTCGAAGGTAACCGGCAATCGAATGCGTATGGCGACGATGCATGCTGGCGCTCACGCGTCTGCCCTCGTGTGCTCGCAGGTGCATCGGGTACAATGATCTCGAAAGCCAACTGGTCGTCAAAGTTCCATGCAACTGTGATGCAGACGCTAGCCGTGCTGAAGCGGCCGTACTCTTCCGACGTGAGGAAACCGGTGGCACCAGCAACCGGCAAGAGGCAAATTGGGTTGAGCGATGCAAATCCAAGCGGGAAGCGCAAGCGTGACTTTAGCCAAGTCGAAGTTATACGTATCGATTCTGACAGTGGCAGTGACTCAGCGGGCGGCCAAGCACCTTCACCAGAGCTCAAACGCATGAACAACAACCCGCAGAGCAGCAGTACCTACAACAGCAGCAACAACAGCATGATACGCCCGTCGTCTACTCCGCCCCTCGAGATAAGCAACCCCGCGCCTGCGGGAGCGATCGAAGGGTCTGCCAGATCGGTCGCTGACCAATTACAGCCCGTGCCAGCGATGCCGTATCGTGCCTTGGCGGAAATTGGCCATAATGTGCC
Organism: Phytopythium kandeliae; assembly: GCA_023338135.1. Classification (NCBI taxonomy): domain Eukaryota; phylum Oomycota; class Peronosporomycetes; order Pythiales; family Pythiaceae; genus Phytopythium; species Phytopythium kandeliae. Next base: position 12,630 of record JAADYC010000685.1, on the reverse strand, counting down.
TACGCTGTCGTCGTCAGCGCCATCGCCGCCACTGCCGAAGCCAATCGCGTTCCCACCGGAGTTGATGGATGATGATTCCCCGTACGGCAACGCTTCCCACTTCACACCGAGCGCGTTCGGCTCCGCCAACATCGCGGCTCCACTGAACCAGCAGCAGCACCGCGGATTCAGTGTGGGATTTAACTCTGCAGCTATGGATGTGTCATCGCGCGGCTTCAACGTCCCTCCGGTCCAAACATCAAATCATGGCAGCAGTACGCCAGGCTGGTCAACAGCGTTTCCAGCGCCTTCAACCTCGGCTTCGATGCTCGGCAACTCCACCCCAGTGAACGTCGCGATGGCGAATGGGATGATGACGAGCTACAACATGGCGACGCTGGGACCCGCGACCGTGAACATTACCAACCCGCTGGAGGAGGCGATGCTCGATCGCTACGATGTGCAGAATCGCGTCGTCTTCGACCTGGAGTGCAAGATTGAGCGGCTGAACCGAGGTGTCATCACGGCAACGTCACTCGGCCCGTATGCGGGCGCTCCGCTCATGGCGAAACTCGTCAACATGCAGACGGCGCTGAAGAACGCTATCAACCGGCGCGACCACCTATTCGTGCTTGCCATCGTGCAGTCCATGGACGTCATCCTCAAAATTCAGCAGCTGCGCGTAGCGGAGTTCATGGACGTTCCACAGGTTCCCCAGCTGAGCCACCGCAAGTGCCTGCAGCTGTCGGCCACGATCAACGACCACAAGACCACGCTGCGGGCCCTGAACGAGCAGTTGGCCGCCGCAATCGGCTCGGCAGGCACGTCCAACGCGAGCGCTGTCAACTCGACGCTGCAGAGGCTGAGTGCATCGATCGCTGCCCACGAGCAGAGCATGAAGCAGCTGGTGGAGGACCGGCAGAGTGAGTTCTTGCGCATCGTGCAGTTCAGCGCCTCAATCCGCGAGGCGCTGAAGCAGGAGTTCCATCGCTTCCGGCAGCAACGGTATCACTCACAGCACACACAGTAGCAGCAAGCCCATGCGTCGCGCACGCCATGGCGCGTCGCCCCCAAGTCGTTTACCCGCGCCTTGTGGCAGGCAGACGAGCAGACGCTGCGAACTGTCGGGCACGCCATGCCCATCGACCAAGCGAAGGTTTTATTTATGCGCTCGCCCCCTCCCTCCCTCAGCCGTGGCGATAGACGAGGAAGCCGACGTGTCCGAGGAAGAAGTAAAACATCCTGCGCACGGGCACCGCGGCAGGACGCGTTAGTCGGCGGCGAGGCATGGCGCAGCCTTGTGGCGCGAATAGAGTCGCCGCCGCCTCGAGGCGAGTCGCCTCGCGCGCGCACGCACTTTTTGACCTCGTGCGAGACGAACGAGCCGAAGGACTTGCCCACGATGACGTGCCACGCCCCCTCCTGCGTGTCCTCGAGCTCCCGCTTGATCTGCTGCGCGACCTCGGTGAAGTGCGTCTTGTCGCCCTTGTAGAGCGCGCGCAGCGCGTTGGCGGCGCTCGCGAGGATGAGCTCCTCGAGCTCCTTGCTCGTGTCCTGGTACACGACGCGCAGCGCGCCGACGGCCACCTCGTCCTTCTTCTGCGCTTTCGACATGGAGCGCGCGCGCGCGCCGGATCGCCAGTTGCGAGAGAGGAATGCGTCCGTTGGCCGCGGGCGATCGATCTATCTATATCGCCAGAGAGCCGCATCGCGGCCGCGCCTGCAGGCGAGGAGGCGCGCGCGACCCGTCCATCGGTGCGCCGGTCGGTCGCGCGAGGCCGTCGACCGATCGAGGAGAGCGGAGAGGTGGGCGAGCGCTGCATGGGAGCTGGACCCGGCGCCGTCTCGGCCTCCCCGCGGACTCTGAACCCGACCGCGTGTCTGGTAGGCGCACGTGCGCGCGCACGCGGGCGGCGGAAACGACCATGCAGTCGCCCGACCGGTCGCTCGTCGACGCGCTCGTGAGTGACACGGTGCGCTGCGTGCTCTTCGGAGGCGACGACCGGGAGGTCGCGGCGCCAGGGCGACCCGCCGCGCCGCCTCTCGGACGCGAGATCCCGCGCCGCGCGACGGCGGGGGATCTCGAGCGAGCAGCGCCTTCTCCTGCTGTCCCAGCGCCAGCGCCAGCAGCGGCCGCCGCCTCGCCGGAGCGGTCAGACACGGCCGAGGCTCGTGCGCAGAGGCTGCTGCTGCGGCTCTTCGCGAGTCGTCTCACTGACGAGCAGGGCTGCGAGGAGCGGGTGAGAGAAGGCTCCGGCTCGGCGCTTGTCTCCGAGCCGCTGGTGCTGCAGTGCTGCTCGCGGTGGTCGCGCGAGGCGCTGGCGAGTGCCAAGGCCGCGCTCAAGGCGTTCCTCCGGTCCGTGGCCGCCGGCGATGGCGGCAGCGCCGACGCGGCCGTCTCCGGGAGCGGCAACCCCGTCGGCGGTCAGGAGCGAGCAGGCCAGCGCGTGACGCAGGTGTTCGAAACGTACGCGCTCGTGAAGCTCTTCCTGCTGGAAAAGGACGAGCGGTACCGGGCGACGAAGCTCGCCGAGGCGCGCAAAGCCGGCGGCAGAGCGCCGCGAGGCAGCATCGCGGGGGCGAGCGGGGCCGGCAAGAGGTCCGCGAGCATGCAGCACCGCTTCCTCGTGCTCCTGCGCGTGCAGCTCGCGCTCTACGCGCACTACTTCGAGATCGCCAACGGCCGCAAGGTGAGCCGGCGGACTGCCACTGCCCGGCGGCGTTGGACGCTGCAAGACTGGCCGGGGACTATGAGCCTCTCTCTCTCTCACTCGCTCTGCCCGTGTGCTGGCGGCGGACCATTGCAGATCACGCACGACGCGGACGTCCGCCCAGTGCAGTCGCTCTACGCGCACTTCCTCGCGCACCGCCGCCTGCTGGCGACCTGACAAACGCCGCCGCTAATACACGCGAGGATCAAACCAACGGCTCGGGCCGCTACAGTCTAGTTGGGATTCGCCAGCGCCGCGAGGGGCTACATGATACACGCGAGCGCGCTACCGGCAGCCTGCAAAGTCGGGCGTCACACGTACGTCGGCATGAGATCCGTCTTCTTCGTGTCGAGGCACGGCACCGAGAGCCAGGCGTAGTAGAAGGCGACGCCGCCGAGCACGTGCATGCAGCCCTTGACGAAGCCGAGGGCCCCCCAGGGGTCCTCACCACCGGCGAAGTAGATGGGAATGCCGCCCGTGAGCGCGGCCGAGGCGAGGAAGAAAAGCGCCAGCTTGGCGTTCTCGCGGTTTACGGGCGATATGCCCTTGTCACGCGACACGAGGCGGCGGTAGGCGACGCCGCCCATGTAGCTGGCGACCAAGAGCGCCTCGTACGCCGTCGTGTTCCAGCCGTCCTTGGACTTCATGAGCCACGAGCAGGCGAAGGCCACGTAGCGCAGCACGATGTTGCGGTCCTCGTCGCGGAAGCCCATGAGGTGCACACACAGCAGCAGGAAGTACGTGACCGAGAGCACGTCCGAGATGAAGTGCCACTGGAGCTCGCGCAGGAAGAGCTCCGCGTGGAAGGCCTCGGCCGCGTTGAAGCAGAAGGCGATCACGAGGTGGAAGACGCCGATGAAGAGCTCGAAGTGTCGGTGGTTCTTCTTCATGACCGTCAGCGCTGGCACCATGGCCGCGTCCGTCAGCGCCAGGAAGAAGAAGCGCCCCATCGCCGCCAGCATCGTCGGTGCCGGCGGGCGAGCGGGCGAGCGGGCGGCTAGGCGCTCGAAGCAGCTTGCAGACTGACCACGACGTCGGACTTCCGGACTTCCCTCGTCCGGACGGTCGAGAATCCTCTATAACCGCATCGCAGCACAGACCTCTTTTGCGGGGTATCAATTCCAGGAGTCCACCACTCGCTTCAAGATGCAGGACAATAGCGCGTCGAACAGACAGTGCATCTCGACGGTTGCAGCGGCTTACCGGTACATCAATCAGTATACCGGTTTGCTTGCTGATCACACCTTACGCATTCATAGCCCGCCAAATACGATGCAAGTACGTCATCCTGTTTGACAGGTACTTGAGCAGAGACAAGGTTCAACGCGGCTCGCATTCAGTCGGGAAAAAGCGCGCGGAGCAGCAAGCACAGGCAAGCACAGGCAAGGACGGACGGACGCGCTTCCGCTGCCTGCCAACCACAAGCAACAGTAAGGCCAGTGGCAAGACCGGCCGCACCACTTCAGCTTCTGTGCCAAGACGTCATGGCTGCGGCGGAGGCAGTGCGGCTGGACGGCAAGGCGGTGAGCGCGGCGGTGCAAGCGGACCAGCTCGCCCCGCAGTGCGCAGCCTTCCACGCGCGTGCGGGCCGGCCCGTGGGACTTGCGGTCGTAGTCGTGGGTGACCGCAAGGACTCGGCCACGTATGTGCGCATGAAGCAGCGTGCGTGCGAAGCCGTGGGCATCGCGTCCTGGAAGATCCAGATCGACCTGCCAGCGGCCGAGGGCGACGGTGGACGCGCCGAGCTGACGCGCGAGCAGCAGGATGCCGTGGTCGCGCGGCTGTTGGATACGATCCGCGAATTGAACGCGCGTGCGGACGTAGACGGCATCATTGTGCAGCTGCCACTACCGCGTTTCTGCGACGAAGACGCGATCCTCAAGACCGTCGACCCGAAGAAGGACGTCGACGGGCTGCATCCGGAGAGCCACGCCGCTCTCTTCCAGCACGCGACGAAGAAGGCTACCGAAGGCGAGCAGCTCCCGCTGGACTTTAGCGTCCCGTGCACACCCGCGGGCTGCATTGAGCTGCTGGACTACTACCGTATCCCGCTTGAGGGCAAGCACGTCGTGGTGATTGGCCGCAGCAAGATCGTCGGGCTGCCTGTCTCACTCCTGTGTCTGCACCGTAACGCGACCGTCACCATGTGCCATTCTCGCACAGCCGACCTGCCACAGCGCGTGCGAGAAGCAGACATTGTCATCGCCGCGATCGGCCGCGCGCGCTTCGTTCAGGGAGACTGGATCAAGCCCGGTGCTGCGGTCATCGATGTTGGCATCAACGCTGTTGACGACTCCTCGAAGAAGGCCGGGTATCGTCTTGTGGGAGACGTAGACTTCAACGCCGCAGTCCATGTTGCTGGTGCCATCACACCAGTACCAGGCGGCATCGGACCCATGACCGTCACCATGCTGCTGCGCAACACAGTCTACGCTGCCCAACGCAACACGCACGCTACGGCCGGCGGGCTCACCCATACCAATCCGTGACCACTCACTGGGTAAGCTCGATCGCGCAGATTACTGTGTGCGTCGCGCGGGATGGATCAGTACGCTCACGCTTCCTAGCGGTTTTAGAAACGACCGGCTGTCACCCGCCCCCTGCTTCCTTGTCCAAAAGGACAGCAGGCATCGGCTGTCGGTTGGCCGTGTACAAGGCAGCAGTTGGATGTAAGTTTTGTGCATATACATCCTTGTTCCCTTGCTCACCTCGTGTATCGAGTTGGTGTGCGTGATCGAGATCACCAGTTTCCGCATTGCAAAGTCTCGGATGCTGCCAAAGCGCCATCACGTATCGACATCGGCTGCGGAGTCGTCTTCTTCGTAGTCGCTTTCGTCTTCTGACGAAAACCGCCCGGATTCGTCTACAAGCTCCACCTCCTGGTGGATTTCTTCCCAGTAATGATTCTCGACAGACGCTGCTACTTGGGCAGATGTGTGGGAAGCTCCAGGGACGCGGTATGACTGTGACGACGCCTGCTGAAATGCCAACTCATTCACCACTTCGTTTGTCGTGCGCTCCGAGTCAGAGCCTCCTGACTCCGCAGCGAAATCAGTTGTACCTTGACTGTTCCGATGGTGAGGCGAAGTCCCCATTGCCTTGACGCACGCGGCGTGGCCGTAGGCGGCAGCAACTTGAGCCGGCGACTCCCAATCACTGTTGACTGCCGTTGTATCCGCACCGCGAGCAACCAGGAAGCGGACAAGTGGGACGTTGCCTGCGAATGCTGCCCAGTGGAGTGGCGTGTCGCCCCTCTCGTCGCCGATGTTCGTGTTCGCGCCGTGGTCAATGAGCATCGTCAAGATGGCTAACACATCTGTCGCGGCAACCGGCGTACTCGCAGCATTCAAGGGCGACGGGGATCCTTCTACTGCAAAGTGCACAGCCGAGCGTCTCATGTCATCGCAGTCATTGACTACATGCTCACCTCCGAGCGTCAAGAGCAGCGAAACCATGGCAATATCTCGCAACAGCACAGCAATGTGCAACGGAGTGCGACCTTGACTATCGCGATGCGACTGCAAGATGTCCTCCCAACGCTCTGAAGATGACGCAGACCAAGACGATGCTGTGTCATTCGACAAAAGTTGCTTGGCGCATTCTGCCAGACCCTTGGAGGCAGCGATGTGAAGAGGGTACTGGCCACTTTGGTCCGGGACGTGGAGGTCCAACGGCGATACCGGCAAGACACTGCGATGGAGGAACGCGATGATTTCGACTTGGTCTTCTTCACAAGCACGATGCAGCACATTCCGTCCGTTGCGATCGGTGAGTTGCAAGTCTGCGCCATGCTTTGCCACCCGCGACAAGAACTCCAAATGTCCGTGAGCCGCGAATAGCATGGCCGGGGTCTCTCCGTTGATATCCATTGCGTTCACATCTGCATTCCCATCTTGTAGAAGGAAGTCGAGCATCTCGAGGCGAAATCGATAGTTCTCCGACGAGAAAGTGAGCAAGTGGAGTGCGTTGCGCATCATCTTCGGCTCGATTGCGCCGAGATCTTCTCCGAGTGACTGGAGGAACATGGCGTCCTCCACCGATGCGTTCTCTACTGCTTCGAACACCGTCAGCGACTGGGCTCGGGGTCGAATTGACGCAGATCTCGGCGATTCCAACGGGCTGTTGGAAGGTGGTTTGCCCAAGACTCTGAAGGAAGCCGAGTGCTGCTGTCGGCGGTGCATCGACCGGATTTTCCCCATAGACCGCGTCAATGCGCAAAAGTGTGGTAGCTCGAGCTCCCCGACGTCGTGATACGGCATGTCGCGATCTGCCGTCGCTTCGTGGCTTCGTGCACACTCATCCGACGCGAAAATGGGCAACGCGTCGGTCGCTATCTCGGTGACGGCGTGGCGGATCTCGTCGACCGAGTGCGCCTGGCGATCCAACATGACCAGCAGCTTCCGCGTCACTTGCGCCTCGAACCGCAGCCGCAGCGTGCTCGTCGGGAACGCATTGGAGTCTTGAGGTCGGTGCCACTCCAGCCACGCACTCGCGTGCTTGAAGAAGAAACGGAACTCTGCATCAGTTGCACCCGTGACGAGGTCTGACGCGACGAAGAGCGGTGAGCGCTTGGTGTGGAACCACAGACGCGCTCGACGGCGGTAGTCGCGCGAGAACCGCTGAAGAACCGCCGCAGCCGCATCCATCACCAGCATAGCTCTCACTCCGGTCGTGAGAATGTACGGAAGCTCCTTGGCTGTCCAGTGTCCGACCACAGCGCGGATGTCCGCGGCGGTGACGTCCTCGTCGTGCTGCGTCATATCGCCTGAGCCACCCGCGTCGCTGGATGCAAGATCCGGACCGCAAGCACTCTCCATGCAGTCGAGAGCGACGGACTGCTTCTGGTCATCACCAACCACCGAAGCGCGCCACCTCGTGCTCTCCTTCTTCGCCAGGCGCCTGGCTTCAGCGATAATCTCGCACTCCCGCGCGAGCATCTCGGCGCGCCTCCGCCGCCGCACACGCACGCGCCAGGCCTGGTAGCAGCGCTGCACTCGCACCGCGAGAATCGACAGCCGGATCTCGTCCAGCCGCTTCGCCTGTGCCCGCTTCGAGTCGAGCGCGAGCGCGAATGCCTGCCGAGCGCATCGGCCGCGCCAGACCGCGCCGATGCGCGTTGCGGCAGCAAACTGGCTCACGTTGCGAAACCGGCGCCACGCGCGGATGATGCGCCGGCTGCTCACTCGTTTTGTGATGGAGGAGGCGGCTCCCTCCTGCCTAGTCGCTGAATCGACCTTGGCTGGCATCGATGCAGCGGATTCCCTCGCCCGACCCCTCCACTGGCGATACACGCGCTGAATGCGCGTGACAGAGACACTCTGCGCGACGAGCAGAGCCTGGAGCTCGAGTCCACGGCGCTTCCGATCCATCCAACGTGCGAACCCGAGCTGGATCGCTCTCGCGCTAGCGTCGTGGGCAAGCGCCTGCGCCTCGGCAGTGGCTTTCCGTGCGACGCGCCAGCAGCGCCAGTGGCTCTGGATGCGGCGAGCGGCGCGGCGTGTCCGCAGGAGAGACAGACACTCGTCTCGCATCCGATCGGCCTCTCGGAGCTGCCGCCACTCCCGCCAGCCACGCTGGACGACTCGGGCTCCCTGCGCCGATCGGAGCTCCTCAAGGCGCCGATGCATCCGCGCACGATCGGCCGCTTCCTCCTCCTCCATCTCGCGCCTGCGTTCCCGGGAGAAGCGCCAGCCGCATTGGATCTGCCGCGCGCATTCGCGTCGCTTGATGGCGTCGGCTTGCAGCACGCGGAGGTCCATTCCTTCGTGGCAATCGCGGCGCTGGCCGCTGTGTCGGCGCCACGTGCGCTGGATGTGGCGCGCACTCTCCCGTTCCCTGACTGCTGCCACGCGCTGCCGTCTGTCCGCGAGTCCCTCGTGCTCCAGCCGCAGTTGCAACTCCCGCAGTCTTGCCGTGCGCCACGCGACGGCGATCTTCCGCGCGCACTCGCGCTGCTTGACGACCAGCGTCCGTCGCGACTTGCGCTCCAGCTCGGCTCGCTCCAGTTGCTCCATCTGCAGCCTCCTCCGCGCTTCATACCGCCGAAGCCTCGCCATCCGCCACGCGCGCTGGATCTTGCGAGCGCTCTCGCGCCGCCGGGTGCTCCGGACGCGCTCCTTCAGTCGCCGCAAGCGCTCATGCTGCGCGCGTCGCCGGTCGAGATGAGCGCGCCACGCCGACTGGATGCGCTTAGCGCTCTCCCTCCGCTGGACCAGTCGCACGGTCCGCAGTTGACGCTCGCGAGTCTCCCGCGCTTGTCGCTTCCGCTTTGCGGCCGCTAGCCACGCGCTCTGAATCCGGCGAGCACTCTCCCTCCGCCTGACGCCTTCGACTCGAAGTCGAGCGCGCTCGCGCTCTTGCAAGCGCCGTCGCTCTCGCTCTGCGTGCCGCCGCCACGCGGCTTGGATGTGGCGCGCGCTTTCCCTGCGTCGGACGCGCTCAAGGCGCTTGAGCTGCCGCTGCCGCTCCGCTCGCTGCAGCTTCTTCCGGTCTGCGAACCCCCTCCACGCTCGCTGCACCCGTCGTGCGCTCTCTCTTCGCCTCACAGCATCGACACGCTGCAACTTCCGCTCGCGCTCAATCGCTCGCTTGTCGCGCTGCTCTCGGTAGCGGCTCCACCGCCGCTGGATGCAACGAGCGCTCTCTCGCTGCTGGACGGCGGCGACACGTTGTAGTGCACGCGCGCGCTCCTCGCGCTTCAGCTGCTGCCTGGCGCTCCACTGCCTCCAACTTCTCTGCACGGCCCTCGCCTTGGCAGCCCGTCGGAGTTGGTGAAGTCGGACGCGGCGCCGCGTGAGGAAGTCTCCGAGCTCCTGGACGCCGCGCACTGCCTGGACGACACTCGCGTGCGCCTCGCGCTCGCTCTGCAGCTTCACGGAGATGACCATCTCAACCACGAACGACCGCAGGCGCTGCTCCGTGACAAGCCCCTTTGCGTACACCTCAGCTTGCCGTCGCTGACTCGCTGCCTCATGGCGCTGCACCCTCCTCCGTTCGACTCGGTTCGTCACGAAGGCGCCGATCTTGAGCGTTGCGACTTCCCGCGACTGGCAAGCCAACAGCTCCGCCTGGCGCTGCTTCTCCGCCTCCATTGCGCGCGCGGCAGCCGTCAGCGCGGCGTCAGCTTGCTTCTTCACGCGCGACACGCGCACTTGCTGCGTCAGCCAGACGTTCAGGCGCGAGCGACTCGCCTCCAGTCGCTGTTGCTCAAGCCGCTGCTCCGCGCGCTGCACCTGGTCGTCCTTGCTCCTCAGCAGCAGGTCCCGCGTCGCCAGCTGCTGCTCGGCTTCTCTGTGAACGACAGCGAGGCGGTTCTCCAGCAGCGACCGCATCGACCGTGCGCCTCGGTCGTGCGCCAGTAGGTCCTCGGCCGCCATGGCTTCGGTCTCGCGCTTCTCGACTCGCAGGCGACTTTGCTCCACCCTCTGTCGCTGCTGATCGACTTGCGCTCTCCACTCGAGACACCGACGATCGACAAATGACTTGATGGTGCGGCGCGCGACCTCATGCTGGAGCTGCTGCTCGATCGACAAGCGCGTCTGCATGTCGCGGTCGTGCGAGCTCCTCGCGATAGCCATGCGCTTCTCCGCCTTGGCGAGCTTCCGCTCGAGAAGCCGCTGCTCCAGGCGCATCTTCTGCCTCCACCTCTCGGTTTCTTGGTCCGCTCGACGTGTCTTGGCGTCCAGCAATCTCAGTTGCTCGTCCGTGCGGCTCCGAGTCGTCTCCGCAGCGAGGAGCTTGTGTCGGAGCGCACAGGTCGCGAGGAAACCCCGGATCGTGTGCGCCGCGATCTCTCTGCGCTTCGTGTCGACTGTCCGCTGGTACCGTTCGACGACCTTGTCGTAGTGCGTCTGCAGCGCGACCCGCTCGCTCTCAGCGCTCTTCCACTTGCTCTCCAGCTCCGCCATGTTCTCCCTCATCATGCTGGTCCACTGCGTCTGGCGCCGGTGCTCGAACCGCAACGTCTTCTCGTGCTCGCGCTTGGATTTGGTCCACTTGAGGTTGTCCTTGAAGAGCGCCTTGCGAGCCTCGACCTGCGCTCTCGCCAATCGCCGGCGCAAGATCCATTCTCGAGTCGCCTGCTTGATGACGCGGCAGGCGTGCTCCCGTCGCTCGCGCTGCTTGCGGAGCGCGTCCTGCCGCTTCTTGATCCGACGGATTCGGGACTGACATCTTCTCCAGCAGCGAAGTATCGCCTCCTTCGCTTCCTCTCGCCGCCGTCTCCGCTTCGATGTACCAGCGAAGAACCGGAGGCGATAGAAACACCTGTGCACGAGATGGAACTCGCCAGAGCGACGCCCAGCCGCCTCCCTGCGGATATGACGCACGCACAACTGCTGCAGGACTTGCGCGGCTGCATGCTGGCGCTCTCGCTGCTGCTCCGCCAGTCTTTCATGCCGGAGCGCGACACACTGGACACCAAACCGCTGGATCGTTCGCTGGGCTGCTGCGCGTCGGAGTCGTCGCTTCACAATGCGCTGCTGACGCGCGTTCTCCCTCCACGACCCAAAGTGGCGCCGCAAGACTTTCAGCTCTCGCTCCAAGTACCGCGGCGCGTCGTTCTCCTGCACCGGCGCGCGTGGACCGGAGCGCAGTGGCGAGAAGAATTGAGGTGGGATGAGCTCATAGCTCCGGTCGACTTCGATCTCTGAGAAACGATGGCCCAGGTCGCACGCCGCGACTTGGACGTCTCGGCACAGGTTGAAAATGCGATCGAGCGAGTCGGTGCTGGCATCTTCGGACGTTTTAAGCGACCGTCTCGACCGGTTTGTGTCTTCATAGCGAGGATCAGTCGCTCCGCTTCGGCTAAATGCGCTCCTCGCGTTCAGTGACGGCTGCGTCTGCGACTCCGTTCTGGAGCGCTGCGATGACTGCAACTCAGTCGTCTGATCGATAGCGACGCCACCGTAGTCGCCGCTTCTGGTGGATGTGCAGCTGTGTGAACTCCAGGCTCCGCTCCGCCTTCCCGATCTGAAGTCGCCGTCGGCCTTTACATCGGTCTCTAGGTTTATCGTCGACCCAATAGAGTCAAACCGAGGTAGCAGATCCAGCGCTTTTGCGATGTGCGATGTCACGGAAGATGACGGATACAGTTCAGCAGTGCCTTGATCGGCTCGTTGGCTTTGACGCATCGAAAGCAGCGCGCTAGGAATGCCATCTGGCGCGGATATCGATCTGTAGCTCCAACTTGCTGGCGTGGACTGGCTTCGAGCGCTGGGATTCACGCTTGTTGGCATATCGAAGGAGACACTCAGGTCCGACCGGGCTGTCGACAGTCCTAAACTCGGGTTGGCATCGTGCGGGGAGAATTCTTTATCCAAGGAGCATCTCTCAGAGCTGCTTGTACTCCCAGTCAACGCGGACCCAGGTTCCGTCGCTGTTATTGGTGACGTCGAGCGGCCCTCGACGCCGCGGCGATCCGCATGTGAACCTGGAGTAGCTTGAGTCGAGTTGAAATCGCTGTTTCTTCTGGAGGAGCACGGCACGGTCGTGTACACAGTCGATCGGCCGTCGTCGGAGTGGTAGAGACATGCTAGTTCGTGATGATCGTCTTCTGTCTCAACGGTTGCTAGCGCGATCCTGTCGAGTGACAGTCGGGGAATTATAGGCACTGGACGTCCTTCTCCAGCAGCAGACGCAAAGTCGTCACCTTGCTTCGTGGAACTAGAGTCGCCGTCACCAACCAAGGCGATCCTCGGCGCTAGAAGCAGATCTTGTCTGTCGCTGCTGATGAGGCTGGCCTCAGCAGCGTTCGTTCCCGCAGCAATGACGCCCCCACTTTCACTTGGAAGCGAAATGACTTGGTATGACTCACACCTTGCGTCGTCTGGGGTATCTCGAGTTCGGAATGAATCCGCGGTGCGTATGGCGCAAACCGCCGACTCCGGCAGGCCAACATCGAGCTTGCCGCTTGCATGAAGGACACTGTCCGTCGGCTGTG
>JAADYC010000684.1:0-15230 GCA_023338135.1 Phytopythium kandeliae | reverse complement strand
GCTCGAATCTGGATCGCCGTGGCGTGATCATGCTCGTCGGCAGAGTGAAGGACTATGAAGAGCGCTGTGGCGAGAGTCTGTGGCATAGCAGCTTGATTCTCGGACAACACGAGCAAGTAGAGCCCTGATGGCCATCTTCCGGATCGACCGAGTGTCAATTTGTTTGTACTTCCCAACCTTTCAAATGGTGTGCAAATGGTTCAAGGCGACTACGAAAGCATCAAGGCTGAAATCACCCTTAGAGCGGTCCAACAAGGCAAGTCGGCGCCGATGTCCTGCCAATTGATTCAGCGAGTTCCAGTGCGAACCAAGACGCGAGTGGCTTGCGCAAGAGCCAAGCGCAAGCACCAATCGTTCCGATTCTACCCTAGACTTGCTGATAACGCGTTCCAGAGTGGAAACGACTGCAAGCGGCACGCCTCCACGATCGCGACGTGAAAGCAAGTGTTCTGCTGGTTTGTGAACTGATTGAGACGAGCGCACGAGATTCAAGACTATGCGAATCGTATTCACGGACTAGCAGCTGACATCTGCATCGGTCTCCTCCAGGACTACAGCGAGGATCTCTCCGTCGAGAGCTGTGACGCCGTGCTAGCGTTGAGTTGGATTAGCGCAGACGCAGTGTCTCGTTAGCTCTCAGCATTCAACTCACGCAACTCAGCCTCTTGAGGCAGTAGATCGGATGCTATTGGCGTTTCTTGTCCAAATTAGCAGGGAGGTGTAGTTTTGGTGAAATCAAACTGAGGAGCTCAGCGATGGTCTCGTGGAGCTTGACATCGATCGTGGTGCGCGCTTCCAGCGTCTTTGAGAGCACTATCGATAGCAAAGACTTCAGCATTGCGACAGAGCGTTCTCGCGCGCACGACTACGTAGCAGATTAGATGTGTTTTGTGCGGTATGCTCTTCTTGACGAATGTCCAAGTCCACGGCACATTCATCAAACGGAAAATTGATGTCGGAATCTCTTCCTGACAAGCTGTGTCAGCTCCTGATCGAGCTGTCAGACGCCTGCTGGAATCTGAGACGAGCTTCCTTCTGAGCGAGTGAGAACGAATGGACCTGCAGGAGGCGTCCACGGCCGCGTCCAGCTCGTCATCGCAACGCGAAACGTTTCCTTCCCCGGCGTGGGTTTCTGGCTGATTGGGTCTCGCCGTCCATTTGATGCGGTAGACGCACACCTCATTTTTGGTGTGGGTCACATACTTCTTCTGCTGTCGCGCTCGAGTCTGGAAGACAAGGAGTTCCATCCGCGCTCACTGGCGACGGCCTCGTTCCCTCTCTCGAGCCTCATGCTGCGCGCCAAGGCCGTGCCGGAGATCCTCGGGCAGATCGTGGGCGACGGCGTCACGGCCTCGCTGTGCGTCGCGCGCGCGCTCCCGTCCCTCTGCGCGGGACCTCGGCGACTGACAGGACAATTGGGTGTGTGCTCGCTCGCTCGGTCGTCGGCGCAGGCTGCTGACGCTCGAGGGCTCGCTGATCGGCGCGGCGGGCGACGTCGAGGACGCGGACCACAAGGTCGTTGGCGCCATCGCGTCGCACACGTGGGGCGAGTACCTGCACGCGGGTCGGGAGTTCAGTCCGTCGACGCCCATGCAAACGCTCATCGTCGAGCTCGAGGTGCGTCCGCTCCGCTTTGCTTCCCTTCTGGTTAGACGCGCGGGCTGTTTGGAGCTCACACCCGCTGTGTGTGGTGTCGACGAAGTAGAAGGGCCGCGTGGCCATCTCGCGGGCCGGCAAGAGCTTCCTCGTGTGCGCATACTCGGACGGCGATGCGCAGCCCGGACTGCTCAAGTCCAAGGTGAGCGAGAGCCTGCGAGTCGAGGAAGAGACGGACAGACAGGCAGGCAGACAGGTAGGTTGGCTGCCGAGACTAATGAGATCGCGTGCGTGTGGCGCAGGTGGAGGCGCTCGGCGCGCACCTGGCGGCGCAGCTGGACCTGGTGAACATCTAGAGCGCGCTGCCAGCGGCTCGCGCTCGCTCGGCTCGGACACAGAGACGGCTGAAGCCATGTATGCACGAACCTCTTCCCATCTATCACTCCCCTCGGCAGCCCAGTCGCGAGCGAGGCCGGGAGGATGGATCGATCGAGTCGCTCTCTTTCTCTCTCTAGCTCTAAAGCTCGAGGACCCTCGATGTCGGCTCTGCCTCTCAGTGCGCGCTCGGCCCTCGCATTGCCTAATGACAGCGATCGATCACCGCGCAGCTCGGCGCAGCCGGAAGTCGTCGATCGAGCGGTCGATGAGCGCGAGGCGCTTCTCGAGCCAGACGGTCGTCGCGGGTGTGAGGCCGCCGTCCATGGCGTCCAGAACCTGCAGCAGCCGCCGGAACTCGAACATGTCGTGCGTCGCCAGCAGCCGCGCCAGCACGGGCACGACCGTCTTGGCCGCCGGCCGCACGCGGTGCAGGTTGTACCAGTCCTGCAGGAAGCTCACGACGTCCGCGGCGGACGCGGGGGCGTCCGCGCCTGTCATGCGCGTCAGCAGCGGCGCGTCCTCGAGCGGCTCGTCGTCGAACTCGAGGTCCGCGCCGAGTTCCAGCTCGTCCTCGATCGCGCTCGCGTCCGACCGGTCCAGCGCATCGCGCACTTCCGCCTCGAGATCTTTCGGCTCGGCGGTCCGCTCCTCGCCTCCTTCGCCCTCATCCTGCCGCTCCGGCTCGCCGTGGTCGTCGCGACGGCGGTTGCTGTCGTTGCTCGCCCGCTCGTCCGGGTACTTGACCAGCTTGTGCAGCACGCCAAGCACGATGCGGTGCACCGCGTCCTTGGACGGCGCCTCGCCGGCGTTGTGCATCTCCTCGAGCAGCGCGTAGGCGCCGGGGATGTCCCGCATCGTGACGCGGTGGAAGATGAGCAGGTCGAAGACGCGCGCGTCGCGCTCTGCGGCCCCGAGCACGCGCCTCTTCTTGCGCAGCAGCTTGTTCACGTCCTCGGCGCGCCAGAAGAGCACCGCCGCACGGAGCGCGCGCACGAAGAGCTCCTGCAGCTTGTCGCGCTCCTCGGGCGACAGCTCGCCGGGCTCGCGCGCGGCCGTCGCCTCCTTGATCACGCGGTACACGCGGCGCATGACCTGCGGCTCCACGTCGTGCCGGCGCTCGCCCAGGCGCTCCTTGTACCGCGTCGCGCACGTCATGAGCTGCTCCATGAGCTTGAGCGCCACGTCCAGATCGCTCGCGCTCGCGTCCGCACCGGTTGCAGCCGCCAGCTTGTCCAGCACGGCGGCCACGGCCTCGTCCGCGTGCTCGAAGCGCTCCTGGGCGAGCACCTGGTAGCTCTTGAGCTCGCGCGCCAGCTCCAGACGATGGCCGAGCTCCACGGCGTCCCGCGACAGTCGACTCACCGCCTCGGCGTTCACTACAGGCTCGGGGTCGGCTTCGTCGGCGTGATGCTCCCGGTACTGCTTCTGCTTCTGCTTGTGCTGCTGCTGCTGCTGCTTCTTCTCGGAGCGCTTGAGCACGCGCTTGTAGACGCGCTCGAGCTCGGCGACTCGCCGCGAGCTGCTCACGTCGCGGCGGCGCGCGCGAGAGAGCACCTGCTCGCGCGACAGGTTGAGGATCTCGAGCTGCGACCACGTGAAGAGCTCGAGCGCGCAGAGGAAGACGCTCTTGCGGAGCGGCTCGTCGCTCCCTGGCGGCGCGCGCGCCACGTACTCGTCCAGCACCTGGAGCGCGGTGGCGCGGAGGCCGCATGTGGCCGCGGCCTTGGCGCGCAGCGCGAACACCTCGTCGTGGTGCTCGCGCGAGGCGAACTGGAACTTGGGGAACGCGTGGCCGAGCTGCTTGTCGACGAAGAGCAGGATCTTCTGGAGCTCGTCCAGGCCCTGCTCGTCCGCGCGCGCCGAGCGAGCGGCGAAGCGCTCCGCGAACGAGAGCAGCACGGCCTTCATGGCGTTCGCCCAGAGCAGGTGCACGCAGTGGCTCTGGCGCTCGGCCGCGGCGCCGTCCGCCGCCGGCGCCGACAGCTCGTCGACCACAGGCGACTGCAGCAGCTGGCTGACAGTCGCGGGGATCTCGGCCCAGCGCGCGCCTTGCAGCAGCGCCGCGTACGTGTCGGCGTCCGGCAGCAGCGCGCGCTGCACCATGAGCTTGAGCATCTGCGCGAACGGCACGCCGTTGTCCGCGTACGTGCGCAGCGCCTCGTTGAACGGCGCCGGGCTCCGCGGCGCGTCCCCCAGCGCGCGCTCGTACGCGTTTAGCTGCGCCTCGACGCGCTCGATGAGTCGCTCGCGGAAGCGCGCGCGCTCCTTCGGCGTCTTGCGGTACAGCGGCCGCTCCTCGAGCCGCGCGACCGCGAGCAGCTCGCGCTCCCAGGCCGCGCCGGCGCGCGCCGCGAGCTCGCGCAGCTCCTCGACGGACGACTCGGGGCGCGCCAGCAGCTCGAGCGCCGCGCCGCGCACCAGGAAGCTGAAGGTCGCGGCCGTCGGCGCGACGCCGTGGTGCTGCATCTGCGCCACGAGCGCCTGCGCGAGACCGAACTGCCGCTGCTTGGTCGCGATCGCCACGCCGCTCTCGTACGCGCGGCGGAGCTCCTCGGCCAGCGCCGCGTCCCCAGGCCGCGCGCGCACGAGCTGCCCGACCTGCTCGTCCCAGGACGCCACCAGCGCGGCCTCGGGCGGCGCCGCGCGCAGGTCGTTGCGCAGCATGTTGCACAGCGCCTTGAGCGTCTCCACGGCCGCCTGCCGCGGCCACAGCGAGCGTCAGCGGGGAAGGCGAGCGAGGGAACGTACTCGCGCGAGGGACCGCACCTCAGCGCTAGCCGCCGCCAGCGTGGATAGCGGCGAGCGGCCCAATGCCGCCTGGCGCCGCGCGACGAGCGCCGAGCGGGGACCGTGGCTCGCCGAGAGAGGAGGCGCGCGCGCGCGCGTCGACAGCCGCGCGACCCGCACCGGCGCGGCCGCACGAGCCGCCGAGAGCTCGGTCGCCGCCGCGCGCAGCTGCAGGACGCGCCGGATGAGCGTCATGGCCGCCGCGAGCGAGGGGAGGAAGGCGGTCGGGACCCGGTCGATCGGGCGGAGCTGCCAGCCAAGCAACAGCCATCAAGGCCGCACGTTGACGAGCAGGCGCGAAGGTCGCGCGAAGGTCGCTCCATGATCTGTGCCGCGCAAACAGGTCACTGTGCCAGTTGAGTGGCACCGCGCGAGGAGGGTACGCGAGTGTAACCCGTCGTTCGCTGAAGTGCGCTCCCAGTGCCCGCTCACACGGTCGCAACGAAAGGCTTGCGAGCAAGCAGGCAAGCTAGCAAGGAAGTATGCGGGCGGGAGCGGCGATCTGGTACTCGGTGCTGGGAGCGGGACTGCTGCTGCAGGCGGCACTCGCGGCCGGCGCGGCGCTCGTGGCCGTCATGGTCGCGCAGCTGCTGGAGTTCGGCGTGCTGGCGTCGCTGCACCGGTCGAAGCGGCTGCGGGACGTGAGCTACGAGGAGCTCAAGACCAAGTACTACCGCGCGTATTGGCTCGCGACGCTGCTCTACGCGGTCGGCGCGCTGCTGTGGCTGTACCTGACGGAGCGCATGGACGCCAAGGCCGCGTACGGGGTCGTCTTCTTCCTGTTGTGGGAGATGGCGCAGCTCGCGCTCGCTGTCGCGCTGAGCTCGTGGGAGGAAGTGCTGGCGCGCGCCAAGGCGACGCTACGCCGGTGACGCGACGACGAGGCAGCCGCAGTGGGTTCTTCATCAGGATTCCCCACGACCGAGACATGTGAATAGAAGAAGAAGAACGGGTGTGTGTTTGCGCTCGCGTCTCCCCGTTGTATGTGGCGAGCGAGTCGGCGAGCGTGCCGACGAAGCCTACAGCTTAGCCGGATCCTGCTGCGCGACGACTGCGACCGACGTCGCCGCCGTTGCTTTCGGCTTGTTGGCGTCGGCCTCGCCGCTCGAGTAGCTATCGTCACGAATGTCGGTCTCGGTCGCGACTACTGTGACGCTCGTCACCGAGGTATCGCTCGTGCTCGCGCTCGCGCCACCAGCAGCGCAGGACTGCTGCTGCTGCTGCTGCTCCGCCGCGAGGGTGCGCTTGGCTGTCGCGGCGAGGCGCTCGATCTCTGCCTGCTCCTGCTTCTGCTGGACGTAGTGGGCGTACGTGACCTTGTCGGTGATGGCCTGGTGCGCGGCCTGCGGCAGCATGCGCGAGATCTCGGCGCTCGGGAAGCCCGCAGCCTCGAGCTGCTGCCGCATCTGCCTCGTGATCATGAAGGGCACCTGCGCGCGACCCGCCCCGTGCGAGCCCTGGCCGTACCACACGCGCTCCACGAACTTGGAGCCATCGTACTGCCACTTGTTCACGTAGTAGCGGCTCAGCTGCTGCCAGCGCCGCAGCCGCGTCGAGAGCTTCTGCATCGCTCGCCTCCAGCTGGCGGCAGCGCAGTCTTGGCCACCAGCACCGTCAAGTGATGGATGGATCGAATCTACCGCAATGGCTTTGCAAAATGATTGGCGTACTGTAAAGTCTTTCATAGTTAGTGATGTACCGAAGTCACTTGCCGGCAAGTGCGGATGGACTCGAACACGGCGACGATGGCGGCAGCCATGCCCACAGCGTCTGTGCGTCTCGATCCACGCTGCAGCGAAGCTGAGAGCGTCCTCTACGCGCCTCTCGCGTGGTCGAAGCCTGCCTGCCTGCTTGCCTGCCTGCCTGCCTCTGGCGCTGGCGCTGGCGCTGGATGGTGCACAGCGCCGTCGCCGGATTGCACCAGGCTCGCTGTGCGCGATGGGGTGATCGCACAGGTGCACTGTATGCCGGGAAGAGAGCGAGGCTGCCACCACGGACCGAGCTTGCAGCCGCCGCAGATCGTCCCTGAATCGGCCGGTCGTCGTGCGACTCCTCTCGGCAGCGGAGTCTTCGTGCTGCCGCGAGTAAAGCGCTTGGAGACACTGTGAGACTGTGAGTGACGCAAGTAACGCTGCCGGCTGAATCAAGCCGAGTGGCGGCCGCAGCGCCTGGAGACCGGCGCCGCGACTCTTCATGCTGTCGACATCCCAACGGCATGCATACCGCTCTGGCAATGGGCTTCCCGACTGTCTATTGACTGCATGGGAGCGCAACTTTGGCGCGCACTGCACGCACTGCGCTTGAGCTTGGGTTTGTCCGAACTGATGAGAAAGCTACAGCAATCAAACGCAGTCAACGGGTCCAGTGATTCGCTGATATTGAGCTGTATCTCCTTCACCGTCTTGTATTGGTGGAAAAGCGCGCCAGCCACCGAGAGCGAAACCTGTTCACATGCATACTCTGTCCAACCCATTGACATGTGTGAAACGCACTATCATAGCTGATAATGACGTTTTCAAAATCGCGTTTTTGTCGCCCTTTCCCCGGTCGAGGCACAAAAAACGGGACGTACCCACCCCGTCTCCCTCGAGCGATTGTTCGCTTCGTATTGGTCAAAACTCGACGCGATCGCTTTGGATTGGCCGGCTCATCGACCCGAATACAAGCGCGGAATTTCCGCTGGCAAGCGCCAGTTCGACGAGTACTAGACCGGAACTCGCGCCTTGGGGCGGAAGGAAGGAAGGAAGGAAGGAAGAAGGCTTCCAAGCGGAGGGAGAAGCGGAGCGGCGCAGAGCCCGCGGCGACGGAGGCAGAGGCAGCAGCGGACAGCAGCAGCAGCCTCGCCCTCGTACTTCGGCTTGAGTCGACCCTGCACCGTATCGATCGCGCGCGGCACGACGCACCGGGCGATTGATCCCCGCCAGCAGCGGCAGCGACTCCGCGCTGCCTGGTGACACGCAGCAGCCGCGTACGTCGCAGCGGAGAGCGAGAGGCGCGCGGCCGGATCCCGAGACTCGACGGCAGTGCCCAGGGACGGACGACAACCATGACGACGATTTTCGGGCAGCACTTGAGCTCCGGCATGGCCGCGCTCGTGTACCTGTTCCTGGTCCTTGCGCTGCTCGTGCTGATCGGCAGCATCTGGTACTACTGGAGCTACGCGCGCAAGATCGAGCGGTTCCTCGAGCGGGACAACCGCAACAACAACATGATGCGGCATAACCTCGAAGACAGGTGCGTCTCGAGCGGCTGATGGGCGGATGGAGCGGACGGACGGGCGAGGGCTAACACGCGGTGGGTGCTTGCGACCTCGGCAGCTTCCTGCAGCGCGGGGAAGAGGAGTGGCCGTGCTCGATCTGCTTCCACGACAACCACCCGGACAAGACGGCGTGCGTCATGTGCGGCACGCCGCAGATGCTCAAGAACTCGCCGTCGATCGCGCGCGCTTCTGGGCTGCGCAAGCGCGACCTCGTCGATTTCAACGCGACTATTCTGAACCAGCAGTCGCGCCTGCGGTCGTTCCACGTGCGGCGCCTCAAGCAGATGGACCTGACGACGCGGCAGAAGGCGGCCGTGCGCCGGCACCTGTGGAAGCGCAAGCGCGGCGTGGACGGCGTCATGCGCTGGGTGCGCATCGACGCGAACCAGAGCCACGAGGACGACGCGCGGGGCTCGTACAGCGAGCTCGGCACGCCCACGAGCCTGCGCGAGTCGGAGATCCTGCACCGGAGCCGGTCGTCGTCGAGCGACTCGCTGCGCCAGCACAACGAGCACATTGCGATGGCGCTGCGCGACTTTGGCGTGGACGAGGACGCGAGCAACCGCGCGGGCAACACGTTCCTGTCGGCGAGCATGGTGAACCCTCGCGGGCGGCCGTCAATCCAGCCGCTGCGCGCGACGGCGCTCAAGCAGCTCGAGGAGGCCGAGGAGCGGCCGACGATCGTGCAGTTTACGTCGCAGAACCCGTACAACATGTCGAAGGCGCCGTCGCACACGATGGTCCAGATCGCGGAGGGCGACGACGACGACGAGCTGGACGACCGGCGCGACAACGAGACGGCCGTGTCGACGGGCTACGTCCGCCACGAGAACGGCGACGGCGGTGTCGAGTGGGCACCGGCGGGCACGGTCCACTTTGGCGAGACGCAGCGGCGCATGGAGTGCGAGGACGACCTGGAGGAGATCGCGGCGCTGACGTTCCACGACAAGAACAAGTGGTTCCTCGAGCAAGTGCAGAAGCGCTGGCGCAACTACGACGAGGGCCACATCCAGTTCGTCGTGCGGCGCGAGGAGATCCTGGCCGACTCGCTCGAGCAGATGCTCAAGTGTCCGCCGAGCCGCTTCTGGGAGCGCCTGCGCATCTACTTCGAGAACGAGCCGGGCCTCGACGCCGGCGGCCTCATCCGCGAGTGGTACGAGATCCTGAGCGAGAAGCTGTTCAACGACGACTTCGGGCTGTTCATCTCGACGAAGGGCGAGAACCTCGGGTACTGGATCAACCCGGTGTCGGGCTCGAAGGTCAAGGACCACCTGCTGTACTACGAGTTCATCGGCCGGCTGCTCGCCAAGGCGCTGATCGAGGGCTACAACATGAAGATGTCGCTGGCGCTGCCGCTGATCAAGCACATGCTTGGCGTGCCCATCTCGTTCTCGGACCTCGAGTTCCTGGACGAGGACCTGTACAAGAAT
Source organism: Phytopythium kandeliae (assembly GCA_023338135.1). Taxonomy (NCBI): domain Eukaryota; phylum Oomycota; class Peronosporomycetes; order Pythiales; family Pythiaceae; genus Phytopythium; species Phytopythium kandeliae. The sequence goes on along the minus strand of JAADYC010000684.1, from coordinate 5,780 downwards.
GCTGTGTGGATGCGCAAGAACGACCACGCGGAGCTGCTCAACATCGACTTCACGGTGCAGGTGATCACGTCGGAGGGCAAGTCGCAGACGGTCGAACTCGTGCCGGGCGGAAGCGCGATCGACGTGACGGACGCCAACAAAGCGCAGTACCTGGATCTGTTGCTCAAGCACTACATGTTCGAGAGCATTTCGGAGCAGCTCGGCGCGCTGCTCAAGGGCTTTTACGACGTCATGCCGCAGTTCCTCATGACGGTCTTCGACTACCAGGAGTTCGACCTGCTGCTCTCTGGCATCCCGGAGATCGACGTGAACGACTGGTACGCGCACTCGGAGGTGCGCTGGATCAAGCTCGAGAAGCCGACGTCGGCCGAGCAGCGCGTCATCGAGTGGTTCTGGAAGGTGCTCGCGTCCTTCACGGCCGAGGAGCGCGCGCGCCTGCTGCAATTCGCGACCGGGACGTCGCGCGTCCCCGTGCAGGGCTTCAAGGCGCTCATGAGCAGTGACGGCCGCGTGCGGAGGTTCACGATCCAGATGGTCGCGCGCGGGCCGCCGCCGACGGGCTTGATGCCCAAGGGGCACACGTGCTTCAACCGCATCGACCTGCCGCTGTACCAGTCGATGGAGGAGCTCATGAACTACCTGACGCTCGTCATCAATATGGAGATCTCGGGCTTCTGGCTCGAGTAGGCAGCGCGCGGATCGGTCTCTCTGGCCGCGAGCTGAGTGTGAGCGAGTATCCGAGTGCTGCTGTATGCGCTAGCCGATCTGGCTGGCTGCTTGCTCGGCCGCTCGCTTGGTCGGTCGGTCGGTCAGTCAGTCAGTCGGTCGGTTGGTTGGTTGGTTGGTTAGTTGGTTGGTTGGGGTTGCCCGAGACGAGGACAAGCGCGTCGTGCCCGTCACTAATAATCGATGCGTTTGTTGGCCGTCACTTGTGCACCGCGAAGCAGTTGGCGTTCATCTGGATGGCCGCCTCGACGTCCGCATACCGCATGAGGAATTTGGTGCAGATCTCGTCCGTGTGGTGCTCGCCGTCCATCATGCGCAGCACGTCCTTTTCCATCTGCACGGCCTTGGCCGCGAGCGACCACTTGCCCGTCATGTTGCCGCTGCTGCCGCTGCCCGTGAGCCCGCCGCCCGGGTTGCCGCCGGCGCCAGCGGCGCCAGGCCGCTCCGGTGTCGGCGCGGCTCCCATCGCGGGGTTCAGACCCGTCATGGACGGTGAGGTGGACGCCAGTGGGAACGAGCGCGAGTTCAGGAGCGGCAGCGGCGGCGGTGCCGACGCGCTGCGGTCAATGCAGACCGGGTAGCGGTGCACGCGGCGCAGGAAGCCGTGGATGAGCCCGAAGGTGACGAAGCGCCGCACGTCGACGAACGCGAGCACCTCCGTGTGCACAACGCAGAAGTCGCTCATGCGCATGGTCGGCTGCACCGAGCAGTAGAGCGCGAAGATCTTGCCCGAGGACAGCGGCGCCTTGCCCGACTTGGTGATGTACACGGCGCACTCGGCCTGCATCTTCGGGTCCACCGCGAGGCGCGCGATCGCCGGCGTCGTCGCGTAGATGTTCGAGTGCAGGAAGATGTCGACCATGGCCACGCAGCCGTAGTAGAGCAGCTGCCGCACGCACTTCTTGACGATCGCGATCTCCACGTCCGCCTCCAGGCTGATGCGCCGCACGTACCGCACGCCGTCGATGAACGGCACGATCTGCTGCAGCGCTAGGTCCCACTCGGCTGTCATCGACGGCCGGGTGAGCGGCAGTACGAGCCACTGCGTCAACCATCGCGCCAGTATGGACCGAAAGTTCTCCGCTCTACCGCCAGCATAGCGCTGACGTCGAGGCGGCAGCCGGGGACGTACCGCTGTTCTCGAGCAAGGAGCGCAGGTCGCGCACAGCCACAGGCACCTGGTAGTCGAACACGGGCGACGGCTCGCGCAGCTTCGGGAAGAGCTTGAGGTTGATGACGTTGGCCGCGTCCACCGGGATAGTGCACTCGCCGTGCAGCGTCAGGTCGCGCAGGATCTGCGGCAGCACGTGCGCCAGCAGCGCCTTCGAGTCGGCGCGGTACAGAAAGCCGCTCTCGCGCTCCATGCTCTCGACCAGTCCACCCAGCTTGCGCAGCAGCGGCCGGTACGGCGACGTGTCCACGTGCGCGTCGAACACGAAGCCGAGGTTGAACAGCAGCGCGTTACGGTGATACTTGTCGTCGCTGATGCACACGGGGTAGCCCACGATCTTCACCTGCTGCACGTTCACTGCCGTTGCTCATTCATCCAGTCAGTCAGTCGGCTAGAGCTAGCACGGAGCCAGCGCAGCTCGCACCCGTGATGATCTTGCCGCAGAGCTCCTTGTCGATGATGATGTAGCCCGAGACGCTGTCGAACACCTCGCTGCTCAGCACACTGGTCGGCAGCGAGTGTCAGAGCGGCAACCGAGCGGCGGGAGCGGGAGCGGGAGCAGCCACGAGTGAGTGCCGACGTACTTCTCGGGTGCCTGGAAGACGAGCACGGGTCCCGCCGTGTTGTGGAACTCGCTGTAGAAGAGTCCCTTGAGCATCGCCGTCGCCGTCGCCGTTGCCGTCGCCGCCGAGCTGATCGCGCCTCACTTGTCACGCCACAGTCGGGAGCTGTTCTCTCGCCGGATCGGTGGTGTGGCGCACACGACTCCGATCAAATCGGGTTAGAGAGGATTTGGTAAGAGTGAATGTTCCAGGAGGTCACTCTTCATTCACTCTCGAAAGCGCGCCAACGAGCAGAAATGGCGGCTCTCGAGGCGCGAACGGTGCGCGCGCGCGGCGGGCGACTGCGCGGCTCCCAGCGCACTCCATGGCTCGCGACTGACTGCGGCGCGCGGCCAACGACGCGTGCTTCGTGTCTGGTCAGGTGAAGATCCCGCTGGCGCAGCTGACGACGCACCTGGGCTGCGTGCTCTGCGGAGGCATGCTGCGCGACGCGCAGACCATCACCGAGTGCCTCCACTCGTGTACGCGCCGCGCTCTCCCCGGCGGCGGCTGCGCGCGCGCTCGGTGCTGACGCGCTGTGCCTAGTCTGCAAGAGCTGCATCTACCGGCACTTCCTGGTCCAGGGCAGCAAGGAGTGCCCGCAGTGCCTCGTGACGCTCACGGCGCGGCCGATCACCACGCTCATGTGCGTCGGCGCCGGCCCTGCCGCGGCCGCTGGGGCGACGGACTGACGCGCGGCGACTCTACATGTGTCTCATAGCCCGGACCAGCGACTGCAGGAGGTCGTGGACCGTGTGTTCCCAGAGTACAAGGCCCGCGACGCGGCGCTCGAGAAGGAGTTCTACGACAAGCACGGCTTCAAGAGGAAGGCGTCGGCACCGCCGGCCGACGGCACGCTGGAGGCCACCAAGGGCGGCGTGCTGCTCAAGAAGGCGCGCACGGCTGCGGCGTCCTCAGTCTCCGCGGCAGCCGTGCGCTTCCAGCATTACACTGTCGAGGTGTATCCACAGCAAGTGTGCGTGTATCGGCTGGTTCCTGGCAGAGTCACGCCGCGACTCGAGCGCTAACGTCGTCGTGCCGCGTCTTCCCTGCCACTCAGGGACTCCCGCCCACTGCCGACACTGGAGAGACCGTTCCTCCAGGTTGATGGGAAGCTCAAGGTGCGGCTCGAGGTCGGTGCAGTGACCGACTGGAGCCCGCGATGCTGACACGCGGTGGCGGGTTCTGCTCGCAGATGTTCGAGCTGCGCAAGTTCCTGCAGAGCCACCTGCAGCTCGCGAGCGCCGAGGAGCTCGAGCTGTCGTGCATGGGAGCGACGGTCGGCCCGGAGCTCTCGGTGCACTTCATCTACCGCACAATCTGGCAGCAGCAGCGGCAGCGGCCGCGCCTTGTGCTGCACTACCGCCTGCTCGTGGCCTGACACTATCGGCGGCAACAGATGCAAGCTCGATGGCTGCAAGGCGGAGAACAGCAGCGCGGTATACTTCCTATGTCTGGAAAGGATGTGAACATTCAGATATTGGGCGACTTCCAGACAGAGGAAGCATACGTTCAATGACCAGGTCGCTCGAGTCGCGAGCTCGCAGCCGAGAGAGTCGAGGAGGCAGCGACTCTGGCGGGTGTCTGGGCGGTCCGAGGAGCTCGAGACACCCGCCAGCCGCTCCCTCCGAGGCCGCGCAGCTCGGTAGCGATCCCTTGAGGAGCCACTCCCGCCACTCAACGCCGATGTAACCCCGTCAAGCCGAGTGGCCGCACGCCGCGCATTGCGTCTCGGTCGTGGCGTTCAGCAGCGTGCAGCGCGGACACGCCCACGGCTCGTCGCGCCGGAACGTGAGCCGCACCGGGCTCGCCGCGGTCAGTAGCTGCTCCAGCACGTCGTACAGCGCGTCGGCGTCGACCGCGCGGCCGTTGATGGCCACGAGCACGTCGCCCTTGTCGATCGCACCGCTGGCTTCAGCCGGCAGCTTCTCGCCCGCGCCGTTGACTTCGAAGCCTGCGACGGCGAACGCGCGCTTCCGCTTGGAGCCGTCGCGGGCGGAGCTCGATGCCGGCGCCAGATTCTCCTCGGACTCTTCCAGGAGAAGCCCGATGCCGCCGTCAGACGCGTGCAGCTCGACGTCAAACTCCCGCAAGCCGCGCTGCTGGCTCGACGCTTGGCGGAGCGGCGGCTTCTGCGGAGACGATGGCTTGGCGGCGGCGGCGGCAGACGCGCTCCGAGCGGCCGGCGGCTTGCTCGCCGAGTCCTCGCTCACGTCCATGAAGATCGCGTCTCGGTTCACGTGGAGCTGCTGGTCCGTCAGGCGGTGCACCGAGTAGTCCCTCCGCCGGACCGACTGGCGCATCGACATGGACATGGCCATGCGCAGCATCTCGCGGCCGTCCGGCGGCTCGGTCACCGGCGCGCGGTCCTTGCCCAGGATGTCATTGAGCTTGGAGAGCGTGTCTTGCGCCGACAGGTGCATCAGCCGGATGTCTTCGTCGTGCCAGGCCGGGACGCCCGCGGCCGGCACGGACATAGGCGGACCCTTGGGCACTCGGATCGGACTCGTGGGCAGCACCGCCGTCGGTGTCAGCCGCGCGCTCTGCCTCAGGCTCGAGACCAGCTCGGCGATCGGCGGGGCCGCGGTGCCGCTGGCGAGCGAGGCGCTCTCGTCGGGCTCGACGGCGCTCACCATCACGGCCTCTCCGCCCAGCGGTGCAGCGTCATCCTCGCCTGCCGCGGCCTTCTCCTCGGCCGTCTGTTCCCACCACTTGTGTATCTCGGCCGCGGTCTGCTCGAGCTTGTCGAGCTCGATGCCCGTGCGCTCGTAGAAGAGTAGCGTGGGCTGGTACCCGCCGCGCTCGACTCGCAGACGGACGTCGGCCCAAGTGCCGACGCGCTTGACCCGCGTGTCGTCGAAGAGGAACCAGCGCTCGTGCGCCTTGCCGTCCTCAAGGCTCCGGCTCGCGAAGAAGCCAACGTAGTGGCGGCCGTAGTAGCACACCATGCCGCGGAAGGCGTACTCGGCGTGCGCGCCGGGCGACATGTCCATGCGGAAGATGCGGCCGAGGTCCAGGCGCTGCGTCTGTGAGACATCGCCGCGCGTGTGCTGCGTCGACAGCAAGTCCATCCAGCTCTTGACTTGCGCCTTGTTCACCTGGTCGCTCGACCAAATGATGCTGACCGCGAACACCATGGGGAGCGTGAGCATCCAGCGACTCGTCTTCATGGCGCCGCCGCGCTGACACGCGTCGCACGAGCCGGCGCCGGCACCGTCGGAGTTGCCGAGCCCTTGAGCCTCGCGACAGAGCACCTCCTCGAGCGTCGGGGTCTTCTTCGT
>JAADYC010000683.1:0-15231 GCA_023338135.1 Phytopythium kandeliae | reverse complement strand
TGTCGCTCTCCAGGCACCGCAAGAGATGGAAGTTGGCCAAGTGCCAAGCTTCGATCTGAATCTGACGTAGAGTGCGCACACTTCTCTCGATCTCATCCTTGATCAGCTGCTGTTGAGGTTTGGTGTCGACAGCGTTGAGGAAGAACTGGTTGAGCAAGCACTTTATCGTAAGACGCATCCTTTTGCTCTTGAATGTGCGTTCGCATTCTGCACTCAGGAATGTTCTCAAAGCCGAAGTCGGCACCATCCCCTACTAAAATATGATACAACACTCATTTCTACCTTACACTGAGTATGCGCGTTCTCATTTTTGGCATCTCTTTTTTGTGACGATACATTCGGTCATGCACACTTGCTGACCACACACTTACCTCGCCGTGCCCAGGCGCGCCGCAGCTCTCTCGCGCTCAAGGAGCCGTTTATTGCAGCGCTCGCCGCGCACTCGATGCCGTCCGCGCGTGGCGACACTTTGTACGGAGACGGCTTTCGGTCACGGCGCGGAAGTGTCGCGGTCAATAATACTGTATTGTTCCGCTTAAGTTCGCTCGTAGGTTCGCGAAGACTTTGGAATGGTCGATTACCGTACCTATCGTATAGGTTCGATCGTACTTTCTCGAATACTCGAGGTAGATGATTTCAGCCAATGAAATTGCTGGAATAGTGGGCGATGAAAGCATCCATCCATCTATTATTAGCGAGTGAGAGAGCGCTTAGACAAATCGCGGATTTGGCAAGCGAGCGGTTGCGCGGGTCGACAGCCGCCTACCGTCCGATCCATCGGCATTGGCGCATTGCTCCTGCCCACCATGACAGAGCGGTCGCAGCGCCTGAGCGGGCTCCAGAACGCGGCCGTCGGGTCGCTCGCGGGCATGATCGAGGTGCTCATGCAGCAGCCGACGATCGCCATGAAGAACGCGATTCAGCAGAGCCGCCCGATCCCGTGGTCCCTCCCCGCGCTCTACCGCGGCGTCGGCGTCTCGCTCGGCTCGATCGCACCCATCAGCGCCGTGCAGTTCGCCGTCAACGGCCGGCTGCTGCGCGCGCTCGGCACGCAGGATGGCGGCGGTGGACTTGCGGCTCCCTCGGACGCCGTCAAGATCCTCAGCGGCACGCTCTCAGGCGTCGTCTCGGCCGCGCTGAGCGCGCCGGCGGAACTCGTCATGACGCTGCAGCAGAACCGCGGCGGGAGTTTCGGCGCGACCGTGCGCGCGGTCGTGCATCACGACGGGCTCCCGCGGCTCTTCCGCGGCCTGTCGGTCACGGCCGCGCGCGAGGGCATGTGGTGCGCCGGGTACCTCGCGGTCGGCCCCGTGCTCACGAGCAAGCTGCACGCGCTACGCCCGGACGTCTTTGGCTCCGCGGACACGGCCTCGGCGTCGCAGAGAGCATCCGCGTCCGCGGTCGGCAGCACGCTGGCTGGGCTCGTCACGGTCGCCGGCACGCAGCCCATCGACACGATCAAGACTGTCATGCAGGGCGAGGCCCTGACGCTGCCGCCCGGCCGGCGCACGAGCACGTGGCACGTGGCGCGCCAGATCTACACGCGCGGCGGACTGGCCGAGTTCTACCGCGGCATCGTTCCCCGCGGCGGCCGCCTCGTTGGCGCCGTCTTCATCCTCGGCCAGTCGCGCATCTTGCTCGAGGAGCTCTTCGAGGAGCACGAGCTGCTCAAGGACGTCTACTAGCACGGCGGTCGAACCGAGCCGAACCGAACCCAATAGAGACAAGACTCGGCAGTGTCGGCCAGTGTATCTATCCAATTCTTTTGAGGTGTATGGAGAGGAGGCCGAGGTGCTCGCTAGCGCCGGCGGCTTTCGTCCATGCGGTCGGGCGTTCAGCTGACGCTGCAGTGGCAGCCCGCGATCGAGATCTTCTGCTCGACACCGGCGTCGCTCGTCTGCTCGAGCTGGTGCGGCAGCGTGACGCGCAGCTTGCCGCTCACGCTGCCGGCAGCCTTGCCGTTGCAGGTCACGAGCGCGTCGAACTCCTGGAAGCGCGGCCGCGGCGAGCAAAACTTGTCGAGCGAGAGCACCGCGACGCCTGCGGCCCGGCAGCCAGCGCGCCGCAGTTAGTCCGTCTGTCCGTCCACCCGCCTGCCCGCCTGCTTTGGAGCTCGCGGCTGCGCGCCGGACGTACCCATGACGTCGTCCTTGGAGGTGGCGTCGTAGTCCATGAAGAGGAGGATCAGGTGCACGCGCTTAACGTCCTTCTCGGCGTCGCAGAGCACATGGAGCTTGGGCACTTGCGCATTCCTCCACCTGGAGCAGCCACGCACACACGCACGCAACAGACGCGTCAGGTGGTCGCTCGGTCAGTCCGTTGATCGATCGATGGTCAGCACGGCCGTATCGTACGCCGGCGAGAGCGTGTTCGGGAGCTTGGCGGTCGACGGGTGGCCTCCGCTCGGCTCGAGCTGCAGCGCGTTGTCCGGCACCGAATAGAACTTGATCTGCTCGCGTCCGTTGACCACAAAGAGAGAAAGAGAGTAGAGTGAGTCCGACGCGCTCTCGAGTCGCGGTGAGCGAGCGAGCGAGCGAGCGCAGTTGCGCACGTATGGATCACTGGTGCCACCGATGTCCATCGCCAGTAGGTCCTTGGCCACCAAGTCCGCGATCTCGACCGTCGTGGCAGTTGCGTTGGCCAGGCATGGGTCGACACGCACGGCAGGCGTCGGCGTCAGCTGGAACTCGGCGACGACCGGCTTGTGGTCGCTCGTGGCCATGGCCTCCACGGACGCGAACCGGCCCAGCTTGAGGTTCGCGCGCAGTCCAGGCAGCGACTTGTGCAGCACGCGGTCGCAGTACGACGGGACTCGTTGCGGCTGCGGATGCGACGCGCGCGCGCGACCCGCGCCATGCATGGAGCCACTCGTTGAGACAGACGGCCGCCGGGTCGCCTCGAGACCAGATGCGTACGTACGTTGTACGCGTCCTTGGCGTGCCGGACGCGCTTGAAGGTCGGTGCGAACTGAGCGGGCGGGAGCTCCCACCCGGCCAGCGCCTTCTTGTCCTCGACCTGGTGCCGCAGCTGGTCGTTGCGGTTGAGCGCGGCCCACTTGCGCGCCTTGACGAGCGCCAGCACCTCCTTCACGTGCTCGTCGTGCGAGCGCTCGCGCGGCGCCGTGTAGCCCATGTCGACGCGGTAGTTGAGGTCCCCGAACCAGAAGCAGTGGTCGAACTGGCAGTCGAACGACACGTTCTTGCGGCCAAAGTTGGTCCCGAGGATCGCGGCGCACTGGCCAGCCACAGGCGAGCGCACGCGCGTGAGCTCAGGCGCCGAGCCGTTCCCAGCCGACTCCGAGGCGGCGAGAGAGACCAAGCCGGCTGCCTGCGAGGCGACGTACGTCGCTGTTGCGCTTGTCCAGGAACTTCTGGTCCTGGTGCGCGGCCAAGTGGCAGCTCGCGAAGCACAGCGACGTGTTCTCGACGACGCACTTGAACACGAGGCCGCCCTGGCGAGGTCAGTCGGTCAGTCGGTCAGTCAGTCAGTCAGTCAGTCAGTCAGTCAGTCGGTCGGTTGCTTGCTCGCTGTGTCGGCCGCCAAGCCCGCCGCTACCTTGTTGCCGATCACGCTCCCGAGCCCCGTCGGCACGGCGACCTTGTCCGTGTCACCGACCGCGTTGCGCGCGTGCACCATGACGAAGAGCCGCATCTCCATGAGCTCGACCTTGCCCACGAGCTCGTAGCTCTCGCCGACGTGCGCCAGCAGCTGCCGCACAAACGGGTACTCGACCGTGTCGCGCAAGTTGGAGCTCAACTGCCGCACGATGCTCGACACCTTGCGCATGGACGTCTTGGCGCGCGAGCGCTTGACAATCACCTCCTTCTCGCCCGCCGCCGCCGCCACCTCGGCCCGCCCACCAGCCACCACGTCCGCGTCACTCGCCGGCATCGACAACCCGTCCGGAGCTGCGCTGCCTCTCCTGGACGAGCTCGCCGTCGCCGGCCGCGCGGCCTCCTCGGCCTCCTCGGCCTCGTTCCCGTCCGCGTCGGCGTCCGCGTTGGCGTCCGCGTCCACGTTGGCGTCAGCGTCTTCACCCTCCGCCGCGGCCTCGCTGTCGCTCCCCTCGCCCCTGGCGGAGCTCGCCGTGCTCTTCCTGTCGCCGCTCGCGGCGTCTCCGGCGCTGGTCGTCTTCTCGCGGTACGAGCTCTCCTGCAGCCCTACCGCGATCACGTCGAAGTCTCCGCCGCCCTCGGGAATCCACTGGCCGATGACGGCCGCGGCCTTGGGCGGCATGGCGTTGCCGACGTTCCACGAGGCGATCAGCACCTTGAGACTGCCGCGAGGCGACGCGGCGCTCCGCTTGCTCGCCTGCTCTTCCTCTTGCGTGTCATCGTCGTACTCTGAGCCCTGGCGCTTAGATACAGCGCACTCCTCCACCTTTTACACCCGTGCGCGCCATGAGAAACCCAGTGGGCGAGAGAGACCGAGCGAGAGAGAGCGAAGGATCTTGTGCGGACGCTACTCACCACTACGTTCACGTCGTCTACGCCCGCTCCGTCGGCCGCGACGGCCGCGTCCGCGCTCTCCATGGACTTCTAGCAGTTCGAGCGAGCTCTCTGTGTGGCGCTTCTCGGCTGGAACGCGACTGAGAGCGGCGCTGGGGGTGCGACGGCAGCGACGAGGACGCCCGCAGCTAAAGATAGCGCGGCGTGCAACCACTTGCGCCTTAGTCGCTCCCTCGATCGATCCATCAGTCGCTCACTCGGCCGATCGATCAGTCTGCGCGGCCGCTTTCCATTCCAAACCCGCAGGACTCTGTCTCTCCGTCTAGCGAGGCCTACTCACTACACGCTGCTCGTCCGCCTCTGGCTCGCGTCGTCAGCGCGAGTGGCTCGACTCGGCACCCCCCGCGCGCGGCTGCCCATCGACCGCCTTGGCGTCCGCCGTACCGACTGCCGAGGCTGGCGACTCGACCGCATTCAGCTTCGAGTCGGTTGCGAGCGCCGCCTCGAGCTGCTTCCGCGGCGTGCAGTCGCCTGCCGCGGCTTCTGTCTTCTCACCGCCGCTGTCGCCGTCGCCGTCGATGCGAGCAAGCGGCAGCGGCTCCCTGCAACTCGAAGCGCGTGAGAAGAGCGAGCCAAGCGGGTGCCGTAGCCAGCCAGTGTATAGAGGAAGGCAGACGCACCTCCCAACCGCGGCTCGAAACTGCTGCTTGACGTGCGCGAGTTCGCCCAGCGCGTCGCCCAGCGCGCGCTCGAGCTGCACGCACTTGTCTTCCAGCTCTGTCACCCGGGCGATCCACCATCCATCCGTCAGGCGCGCGCCGCCATGCCAACCAGCAGGACGTCAAAGGCGACGACGACGCACCTGCATATGACGGCTTGGCTGTCGATCGGTCGTCCACGATGATCCGTCCGTCTGTTAGTCAAGGAACGCGAGCTACACAAGCAGAAAGCCGAGATGTGGCGTGGCGTTCGCACCTGCGCGTCCGTCGCCGAGTTGCGCGGCGATCGCCGGGTTGCTGGTCGAGATGCGGTCCTTGGGGGCGTCCATGACGAGCGGGTTGACGAAGATCTGGAAGTCGAGCCGCGCGCTCTGCAGATAGTCGATGAACTGCTGCGAGACACAGTCGACGTGGTGCACGCACTCATAGTTGAACACGGGGCTGCGTGTGCTCTGCTCGACGCTCTCGGTCGTGAAGAGCTCGCCCAAAAACTCGTACTGGCAGTACGCCAGGTCCGTGAGCAGCGGTAGCCCCGTGGCACCGACGATCTTGAGCTTGTACGTCCACGGCTTGCCCAGCAGGTCGCTCGGCGCCTCGACGTCCAGCACGTCCTCGTCGCGGTGCTTGTCCGCGTCGGGCGATGACAGCGGGATCCAGAGCACCTGAAGCTTCCCGATCGTGTTGAAGGGCGGCACCGCGAGCTTGACACTCAGCTGGGACTCGTCTGGGTCTGTCTCGAGGTTGTACAGCAAGTACTCGGGGAACGTCGTCGCGCTCCCGACGTGGAACGAGTTGTCGAAGAGCAGTGCGATCGGGTCGTGGCCCTCGGGCAACTCGTACTCGCGGCCGTTCGCCATGGCGTTGCGCAGGAACGCCACCTCGTCCTTGAGTAGTGCGTGCGCCTTGACGAACTCGAACACGTCGAGGAAGATGGTCTCGTCGCTCGCGCGGTTGTACACCTTGACCTTGACCTTGGGGATGCCGCCGCCGCCGGTGCTCTCGCTCGCGCCGTCGCTGCCATCACCGCCGCTGCCGCCGTTGCTGCCGCCGCCAGAGGCCGAGCCGCTCTGCAGCGCCGTCTCGAAGCTCAGCATGTCGCGGTTTAACAGCTTGACGATCTGCTCGAGCTCGGCGATCTTGGGCAGCACCTCACGCAGCTCCTGGTCGTTCACCTGCCGCGCGAGTCGCTCGCGCTCGTCCTTGTCCCGCCGCCGGCTCTCGAGCTCGCCCTCGCTCGCCGACTTGGCGAGTGCCTCGCCCGAAGCGCTCGCCACCAGCTTCTGCTTCTCCCAATCAGCCTTCTCCGCCTCAAAGCGCCGCATCTGCGCCTGCAGTTCGGCCCTCGCAGCGTCGTCGACGCTCTGCAGCCCGCTCTGGTACTCGCGCACGGCGTCGTCGGCCGTAGGCGCCTCGCGGCCACTCGGCTCTCGCCCCGGGTGCATGAACAGCATGAGCTCGTTGCCGATCACGACGCGGTCGAACGGCTCGAGCTGCACACGCACGCCACGCTCGAGCTTGCGGCCGTTGTGCATCACATCTCCGGCGCCGGCGGTCAGGAAAATGGCGCTCTCGCCGCCGCCCTCGCCCTCGACGTGCTCGAACGCGCAGTGGTCGTCTACGATGCTCAGCGACATGGGCCGGATGTCTCCCGCCGTCGCACCGATCGTCGTCCGCGCGCCGTGCAGCAGGAACAGGAACCGCTTGGAGCGGTACGCGTCCACGTCCAAGTTGATCAGGTGCGGGTGCGTCGTCTCGCTCTCAAAATGCGCCAGGTGGATGCCGCGCTTGCCGTACTCCTCGCGCTGGCGCTGCATGAGCTCGTCCTGCGGGTTCGCGCCGCCGCTGCTGCCTGATCCGCCGCCGCCCGAGCCACCGCCGTTGAGCAGCACGCGCTCCAGCTCCTGCTGCTTGGCGTTGAGCATCCTCGTGAGTTCGTCCACTTCGCTGCTGCCTGCTCCGTCGCCACCGCCGCCGCCGTCGTCGCCGTCGCCGTCGCCGTCGCCATCACCAGCAGGAGCGCTGCCACCGTCGCCACCGCCGCGCGCCTTGGCGATGCGCTCGTTCTCGAGCTTGAGCTGGCTGACGAGCAGCTTCATCTGCTCGAGCTCGGCCATGAGCTTGCGCTCCGCGGGGCTGGCGGCCGTCGACGCCTTCTTGGGCTGCAGCTTGATGACGGACGCGTTCTTGGCAAAGCCGAGCGTCGAGAAGGTGTAGCCGTGGAACTTGACCTCGGGCCGGATGGCGCAGAAGAGGTATGTGCGCGCCTGCAGCATCGTGTCCTTGAGGTACTTGCAGAGGAAGTATGAGTTGCAGCCGGGGATGGAGGCGCCCGGCTTGAGCTTGTTGGCCTTGACGGCCTCGGCCATCTTCATGAAAAACTGCGCCATCTCGGTCAGCGACAGGTTGATCTTCTTGCCCTGGTCCTGCAGCTCCTTGGACTTGGACGCGTCCGGGTGCGGCCCGATGTACTTGTGCTCCACGTCGCCGTTGTCGAACACGACCTTCTTGTAGTCGGCGTAGACGATGTCACCCGCGGGCTCCGTGCCCGCGAGGTCGCACACGTACACGCGGCCGCGCTGCTTCATGCCCTCGCGCTCCGGGTCCGGCTTCTCCACCTCGAGCGTCATGATGCAGTGCCCGCGCGTCGACTGGTGGTTGAACTGCGTCGGCGCGATGGCCTTGCGCGCGTTGGCGGCCATGAAGGTGCGCCGCAGGTCGTTCCAGTCCTTGAGCACGACCGACTGGCACCACTCAATGTCCGTGAACCCGTCCGCGTCCTTGCGCATGCCCGCCTTGTACTGCTGTTCCTGCGCCATGGGCGACATGAGGTCGCGCACCGTGTCCACCACGTTCTGGAAGTACTTCATCGAGATCTTCCACCCGTCCTGCTTCTCTCGGAACAGCTCGTACGCGAGCCGCGGGAAGATCCCCCACTGCCGCGCCATTCCACGCCGCACGCGTCCACCGTTCGTTCGTTAGCGCTCGCTCCTCCTTCTCCCAACTTCCTCGTCCTCCTCCAAGGCGGCAAACCGAGCCAAGCTCACCATCGCGTGCGGCTCCTCATGCTTGAACCACGCCTCGGGGACGTCCACGGCGTCCGGCTGCGGCGCACACGGGCCGAGCGAGCGTCAGCCCCCGCCCCCAGTCACATCGACAGACCCGCCCCCGACCGGTGGACGCACGCACGCACGCCGAAGACGGTGAAGGTCTTGCCGGAGCCCGAGAGCCCGTAGGCGAAGAGCACGACGGCGTTGCCCGCGAGCAGGTCCTGCTTGATCTTGAGCCCGACCGAGTCGTAGGCCATCTGCTGGTTCACGAGCGTCATCTGCGCGGCCTCGGGCGGGTCGCCCTGCACGTGCCGCTGGTAGCCGTAGGCGCTCCACCAGGCGTAGCTGAAGCCGAAGCGCGTGGTCGAGTACGTCGAGTTGAGCAGCTGCACCTCGCCCTCCTCCTCGCTGCTCTGCGTCAGCACTACGCCCAGCCGGTCGTCGCACGTGAACGGCCGGCAGCGCACCGACACCTTGATGCTCACGCTCATGGCTTCTCTCGCTCGCTCGCTCGCTTGCTCGCTCTACCTCTCGCGGTGGCGGCGCGCGCAGTCTCGGGCTCGCTCGGCGGCCGCTGGCGGATCGGCGCGCACGCCGAGCAGACGCGACTCGTGACGCTTCTGGCCGCGCCGATAACGGTCGCGACCTGCAGGCAATGCCCGCCACCGCCATCGCCTCAATGCACTTGTATTGACTGGCCATACACGCAAGCGGGTCTCCGGGCCGGAGCTGGCTGCCCGCGGACACACTGGGCGTGGAGCGAGCCGCGTCCCATGTGCCCGCGGCGGCTCGATAGATAGACGACGAGCGGAGGGAGGACGGCTCCTCTCCTTCTCTCCTTCTCTCCTTCTCCCTCTCCTTCTCTCTCTCTCTCTCGCGCGCGTGGTCTCCGCTGCCGACGGGGAGCGGAGCAAGCGCGGGGAGGATCCGCAGCGTCCGTTTCCGGTGCGCTGCGGCACAAATAACGGCGACGGCACGCCTAGAACGCAACCTCCTTGGCGCCACCCGCGACAGCATCCATCATCATCTCCGAGTCGTCCACGATCTCCATGCTGTACGCCGACGGCAGCGCCTGCAGTGGCGGGTGTGCGTGGGCTCGGTGGTTCGCCTTGAACTCGGCCAGGTCCGCCATGTAGTCCTGCGACTGCATGTACTGCGTCGCGGTCTCGCCGAGCACGTTGAGCACGTCCACCTGCTGCTGCTCGATCGACGCGCGTGCGTACCGGTCGGCGACGCACAGGTCGCCAATGACCTCGCCGTGCATCATGAGCGGGATGCCCACGAAGAACTGCAGCTTGGCAGTGAAGCGCTTCTCGCCCGAGATGCGCTTGTCCGACGACACGTCGAGCACGATGCACGGCTTGCCGCGGCTCGCAAGCCGCCGGAACGTCGGCAGCGAGCGCGGCAGACCCACCGACGGCGTGTCATCGAAGTACCGGACGAGCTCGAAGTCCTCGGTGCGAATCCCCGCCATGGGGCATTCGAGCGTCTGCATGGCCAGCAGACAGATCTCCTCGAAGTCCTCGTTGAAGTAGTGGATGCGCCGGTGTGAGGACGAGCTCTTCTTGCGGGAGCTCGAGCCCGAGCTGCCGTTGCTCATGGTGGTCGACCGGGGGCCCAACGCCTCGCTATCTATCGTCGACTGCTTGCGCAGCAGCGGCGCGGCGGGTTCGTGCGGCGAGTGGATTTGCGGCGACGGCGGTAGCGGTGGCGACGGCGACGGCACGGAGTTGGTCATCTCGAAGTCATGCAGCGCCAACGGCGAGCCCTTGTGGATCCCCAACGACTCGAGCGACGCGGGCGACTCCTGCAGCGGTGACGGCGCCGCCGGCGCTTCCGTGACAGATGTCGAGACCGCGAGGTGGTCGTTGGCGTCGTCCGGTGGACTATGCGCCGCCTCGTCCGACGTGACGGAGCTCGTGCTGCATATGCTGCTGTTGTTGGTTTGCAGGCGCTTGTCTGCAGTCGAGGATTTGGCCAGGCAGGCCTTGCACACGCGGATCTTGGCGGGGTCCTGCTCATTCGGCACAGCCTTGAAGATCGTGCAGGAGGAGCAGACGACCTCGCCGCAGACGCGACAGTGGTGGCGGCGCCGGAGCATGCTGAAGGCCTGCACGCAGAGCGAGCAGTTCGAGCGCGCGCCGTCGTTGACCCACTCTTTCTTCTGGGCCAACGCGCTAGGCTGGAAGAGCACGTGCTGCACCGTCTTCTGCAGCGCCGCCAGGTCCGCGGCAATGCGCATCGCGACCATCTTGACGCCGGGTGAGACACTCTCCCCGCCGCGCGCCTTGCGGACCGCGAACGTGAGCGTCACGAGCACCATACCCTCGTCCGGCGTCTGCTGCACGACGAACGAGCTGCGCTCGAAGACCGTGAGGCTGTACATGTCGGGCTTGGCACGGATGCCGTAGCGCGCGGCCGCGCCATCGTACGACTCGAACTTGCAGACACCAACCGTGCCGAGCGCCGGGTGGTTCGTGACCGCCGTGCAGTATTCACGGAAGCAAAACTCTTTGGAGCGCCCGAGCGTCTTGGGCGAGCTCAGCACAAGCCACTTGAGCGTCATGGACTCGTCCTCCTGCTGCGCGTTGCGGCGCTGGTGCGCGTGCAGCACCTCGCTGTCCAGGTAGTTCTTTGGGTGCAGCATCTTCTGGAAGCGGCGGAACGTGGCGTTGTCGGGCGACCGCAGGCACTCGGTCACGTTCGCGACCGTGCCCGTGATCTTGGCGACCGCGCGCACCGAGTACGACAGCCGCTCGTTGTTCTTGCAGTGCAGGTACACGAGCGCATTCTCGCGCTTCGACTCGAGCGACCAGACGCTCATGTCGCTCGCCTGCCGCACCAGCTCCTCCACGCCCGCGCGCTCCGACTCGTACAGCGAGTCCAGGTCCACATCGGTCGGCCAGCTCGCGGGCGGCGGGCCTGCCGCCACCGAGTTGGCGCGCTGCACCGCGCGGTGCTCGCTCATCCCTGCCGCCGTCGCGCTCGTCGTGCGTTAGTCGCCCTTTCTCGAGCCGGGAGCTAGCTAGCTGGCTGCGAGCCGCAGTCCTCGCGCCTGCAGGGAGGGAGAGGTCGAGGGCCGCGCTGGTCGCGCACTGGCGTCGGCGCGGACAGTGGGGCAGTCGCTCGCTCGGTCGCTCGGTCGCCGCTCGGTCGCCGCTCGGTCGCCGGCACGAAGCGCGACGCGGCGGGAAGTCAGTCGAATGGAATGGCGCGGTGCGCGCGCGCTTGCCGGCGATCGGGCGTTGAGGGCAACGCGGGCTTTCTTCCGCCCTTCCACGCAGGGGTCACTCTTTCGAGACGATACGTCGCCAAGAGCAACGCGTCCGCGAGAGCGTGCGTCACTATTTTGGCGCTCGCTGTGCCTCTTTCCTCACAAGAAAACCACATGGCGGGTCAGAGTGGGAGATGGCGAATAAACACTCCCACTCTCCAAGCATACAAAGTCCAACATATCAGAGGAATCCCCATTCACAGCTGGCTGATTCGATGGCTACCAAGCCGTTTTGGCCAATGGCGTGGTACATTGCGCGAACCGAACATCGACCCCGCGCGCGAAATCGACCTCAGCGCGCGAGATCGATCCCTGCGTGCTAAATCGACCCAATCGTGCACAATTTGCTAAAGCAGTAACCTCTCGTCCGTCTGTTGATCACACCGCCACAAATGCAGCTCCATATGAAGGAATGTCCTACTTCATTCCAGATAAGCCAGTGCTGGCGTCAGTTGGCGGAGATATTCCGCCTCACACGTTCATGGTTCAAGACGACGTTTATGACAAAATTGCATTTATTCAGTACAAAATCGCGTCATTATAGCTTGAAATAAAGAAATATGGTCATATTAGCCTTTTAGTTGTGAATTGGGGAAGTTTGACAATCGAAAAGTAAAACTATGCCTTTCTGCGATGAGCGTCTCTTCTCGCCAAAATGTTGTCGTCACAGACGACAGCTCCGGCGAGTCTGTTGCTTTGTACAGATCTTAGCGTGCGCAAATCGTGTCTTTCGCTTGTATCACACACATTAACCGAGACTGGCTTCAAAACGCATCTCTCCGGGTGGTAACGAAGACCAAAACTGCTCTTAAAGTGAACCTCTATCGTCGATCTCACAAGCTTATCCAGCGCCGTTGTGATCTTGATAGGCACGACGCGTGCGAAATGTTGAAAGTCATTCTCGATCCAACGTATGACGGCGATGACGTGGAAGTTGCGACGTGGTACGGAACAATCCTGCGTAACGCTTGAGGATATCTCAATGATCAGGCACGCCTACTCGCTCCTCTGACGTATGAGCTCTTAACAGACATTGAGGAACGGAATCAACGGCTTTTGGACTGTCTGTATTTGTCGAGCTCCGAGCGTTCAGCCTTTTGCCTCTCAACAAACGTTTACATGCAGCCACTTTAAGATATGCAAAACTGGTTTGCGTGCGTTGGTTTGCGTGCGCTGTTTTTGCGTGCTGACCACAGACCTCCGTCTGGTTCAGAATGGAATGAAGCGAGAGACACATGGTGGAGATAGCTGTTTGGAATCGACAAGTTCGAAACAGCAAACAGAATATTTGTTGGTAAGATCTTGACGAACAGGAAAACGGTCAGTATTGTAATGTGCAAGCCTAAGCGTGAGGATGTCGAGTGGTCTTTGCGAGAGAAGACCTTCGACGTCATGTGGGGTCTGGATCCTGGACAAAGGGATCAGAACAACTTGCGCATGTGCAAGAATGGGATGGAGCGAGCGCTCAAGGTACATAGTGTACTCCTTGCCGATCCAATGACTACCGTGATATGACTGTGAACCGCGACGTGAACGTCTCCTAGAACATGCTTATGCTTCTCCAGTGTCAATTTCGCGGGCAGAGTCGACCGTCCGTACTTCCGAGACAAGTAGAATTGTAGGATAGTGGTAAGTTCCCTGTTTAGTATCCGCGTGTGTCTGGTCATGGTCAGGTTGCATTCAGATAGCCAGTAGTCTCTGGCATTGCTAGCTGCTTAGGTTTGACCCTGCGAGCGGGCCGATGGCAGCCAGTAATGAGTGAATGTCATTTCTTCTCTGTCCAATCTGATCGTGTCTGACAAAGCCCAAGGACAAGGGTATCGTCGACTTGTCTTGCGTATTCGCTAAGATTATGTCCAGTTTGGAGCTCCCAAACACCATCCTTCTCGTCGAGTCTCGTTGAATTCATAACTCGGAAAGCCCCACTGATTCGTCATGTCTTCTAAGAGAACGCGCACGGCGCCACAAGCTCAATTCTGAAACACAGTCAGCGAGACTACTTACTCCACCCTTTGGAGCTGTTTCCGGTATGTATTGTATTTGGTCGAGTTTCAGCGAATTACAAGACAGATCGACGAAATTCATCAAGCTTATATTCCTGTGTTTTAGTTCATACAACTTAGACAATATTCTGCTTTTACTAGCTTTTCGGCAGTGATACTCCGTCTAAAGCGATCAATGTTGAGTTTTGTGATTTCGCTGGCTGAAAACGAGATCCATAAGCCTCGATAATTTGTCATAACTCCTCACTGACGCACGTGCATTGGCTGTTTTAGCGCCACGAATCCCGAATTTTGGTTGGATGATTTTGACGATGATTGGTTGAAAACACCTCGCTCGCCTCGCCACGTCCAATCCAGCAACGCCTGAATGCAACCCCAAACGACCTAGGCGCCGCGATTCGCATCGGATCGGCAATCCCTTCAACTGTAGCGATGATGCTACCACCGCCAGCAGCAGCTGCATCCGGCAGTCCGCGCGATTGACAGAGCCGCTGGATCTCCAACAGCACTACAGGAACGGGAACGAGGACCGACGGATATGCTGCTCACGCTGCGACGGATATGCGTCTGCTGGCGGTGCCGGCGGTGCGCGAGGACCTAAAGCGTCGGCGCACACACTGCAGAGAGGAATGCGCCGCGCGTATCCATTGCACTTGCCCGCCTCGCTCGGCTTCGGCGACTCGACTGGTATCTTCAGTCGTATGGAAGCAAATGGCATGGTTGGTTGGTAGCGCGCGTCCAGCTAGTCGAACGCGCTTCAACACGCTGCAGACACACTCGATCGCCGAGGCGTTTCTTGTTCAACGACCGGAGCGAGCGGTGCTCCCATTACTATAGACGACGTCGAGAGCCACGGCACGATCGTGTCTATATGCGTCTGAACTTGCTGGTAGATCACCCCGATCGCCGCACAACGCGCCGAGTCTGGAGACCCATTCTACTTCCGGCTCGACCAGCGGCGTGCTTTGCGACACGACCTTGAGGTGCGACGGGTTGTGGTCGTCGCCGATCCACCAGGCGAGTAACTTGCTGATCGGGTACGACAGCGGGCTCGTGACGAGCATGAACCCATGCACGAAGGGCGTGAGCGCGGCGGCGGTGCGTAGCTGGCTCGGACCCGTGGAGATCGCTGCGGGGAAGATCTTGCCGAAGAGCAGCACGCACGTGACCGAGAGGATGATGGCGTTCATGAGCAACAGCGTGGCGAGCAGCAGCGTGACGAGCAGCAGGTGGTGGCGGCTCACGACCGGCAGGATGCGCTTGGCCTGCTTCTTCTCCAGGCTCGAGTTCACTATCTCGAGAATGCGCACGTTGAGGATGCCGAGGAGACGAGGCCCATGGTGAGCCCGGACATCATGCCGACGAGCGCCACGAGCGCCAGCGACGCGATGAGGTAGAGCCAGAAAGACGTGGGGCGACATGTCAGCGAGTAGAACTCGCAGTCCTCGGACATAAGCGGAGCGGTCGACAGCGGGGAGGCAGCGGCAACGGACAGATCGGGACGCGAGGGAAGATGGAGGAGCTGGAGCCGGCCGGTCGGCCCTTCACCTGGAGGGAGCGAAAAGGAAAGTGACAGGGGAGCTTGGCGAGTTGCCTCAGCACTTCGATAGTCAAGGCAAGCGAAATGCGCGGATTGAGCCCCGCTGATCGTCCACGGCATGGACTCAGCGCTGCGCGACCCGCCGCCGGACACCGGACTCCTCGACCGGCTGCGCCTACTCATCCTGCGGCTGCTGCAGA
>JAADYC010000682.1:0-15233 GCA_023338135.1 Phytopythium kandeliae | reverse complement strand
TGGACGACGCGTCCAAGCCGCCGCCGACGCTGGTGCTGATCCACGGCGCACCGGGCACGTACAAAGACTTCCGACACCTCATCCCGCTGTTGTCGGCGCGCGGCGTGCGTGTCCTTGGCGTCAACTTGCCGGGTTTCGGCGACTCGCACGTGTTGGATCGGGATAACTACTACGACCACATCAGCGCACTGCCCTCGATGCACCTGACGTACCGCGCCGTCCAGCAGATGCTCGAGGGGAGTGAAGTCGGCGATGTGTTCGTGCTCGGTCACTCGTTCGGCGGCCACGCCGCAGTCCACTTCACCGGCATTGACGCGGAGCAGCGCGAGATCAACATCAAGGGACTCGCGCTCCTCGCTAGCGCCGGGCACCGGCCGCACAAGGCGCTGCTGCCGCGCCTGAACGCGGTCGTGTGGCGCATGCTGCGGTCGGACATCCCCGCGGTCGAGCACCTGGCCAAGATCATCATCACGCAGATATACACGCGGATTCTCAAGTTTCCGTCGCGAGGGTTCTCCATGGACTACTTCGCCGCGGGCATCACGCGCTGCGCCAGTGCCGACTTCCAGCTCTTCAATGCGCATCTGGAGCGCAACGCACAGCTGCCGGCGTTCGTCGCCTGGGCCAAGGACGACGCGTTCATCGAAGAGGAAATCTTCGAGGCAGTGAGCTTGCAGTGCCGAGCAGGTCCGCGCCTGGCGTTCGAGCGCGGCGGACACAACATCCAGAAGACCAAGGCCGCGCTGCTCGCGGACGAGCTGAGTCAATGGATGCGCAGCGTCGTCGACGGCAGTCACGCGGACAAATACCAGCGGCACGACGTGCAGCAGCACCCGTGAGAGCGGAGGCGCGCTGAGCTGTGAAGAGTGCCGCCTTGATCGAATGAGGCGGCTCCCGGCTGATGCGAAGGCTGACAGGAGCTCGTCCCATCGACGGCTCGAGGCTGTAGAAGGCACGCTTATCCCGATGGACCATACGGCGAGGAAGTGTACCGCAGTTTTTAGTCGATTCTGGATGCTTGAGCTGTGACGTGGAGCACAGTCATGAGTGGCACCCTCGCCCGATCAGCATGGCGTCCATCATCTATCGCGCAATATCGAGTTCTAGATCCCTTTCAGAGTTTTACGCACGCGTTCCGGCACAGAATATACTGCACTATCGAATGGTAAAGGCTACCGTTTCTCTCTCAGCATGACTGGTGATGCGCCTGGATTCTTCTGCGACACGATTCGCCGAAATAGCGCTTCCATACATCACATTGGCCAAAATCCCGCTCTGGATCACCGCTCGTATCTGGGTTGTTTCCGTAGGTCATTTCTGCATTCGACGGGTTGGCGCCAGCCCGCGTGCCGCCGGCCACCGCGATGGAGCCCGCTGCTGGCTCCCCCGCTGCCGCTGGCGCGCCGTCCCCAAGCCCAGCGACGCCGCCAGCGTCTCCTGCTGCGGTGTCTCGCCCGACAGTCGCACGCGCGGCCTCGTCGATGCCTGCGATGCTCGAGCGCGGCGGCTTCTCGACCTCGAGCGCCGACAGCAGCTCGAGCAGCGACGACGACAGCGACGCGCTGCCGGACGACCAAGACGGAGCGAATGACCAGGTTCTGTCTGTCGTGCCAGTGGGTCTTGAAAGGCACCGACGGCGCCAGCTCCGCTCGGCCCAGAGTATGGATGCGTTCTACCACCTGCCGTCGCTCGGCGCGACCAGCGGCTCGCAGCGGAGGATGCGGCCGTTGCGCGGCAGTCTACTGATAAATATGGCGGCCGAGAGCGACCCGTGCATGCTGGTCGCGGATGAGAGTGACTCGCTCAGCAGCCTCGACGAATTGGCGTCGTCCATGGGTGACGGAGACTCGGAAGAGGTGACTGCCGATGGCAATGCGCGATTGCAGAGAGAGGACGACCCCAGCGACGCCTCCGTTCGCGTCGTGATTGTGCAGCCGGTCCCCGATATGACACCGTCGTCGGCGCTCCCGTCCCTTGCGTCGTCTTCGTCCTCCTCTTCCTCGACGTCGTCGATGCTCGAGCGCTTGTCTACCGCGGATCGCGAGATGATCACGCTGATGCGCCGTACAGAGCTGCTGCGGACTTCAAACTCAAGGGTCATGGCGAGCCAGCGTACGCCAGACCACTTTCCATCGCTGTCGTCGAACCGAGGCGCGGACAAGTCGCAGACAAGAGTGCGGCGCAGCTACAGCGGCACCATCCGCGCGTGGCTGTCGAGAACAGTGACGCAGCGCACGCTGCACAAGCTCAGCGCGGTGCGCAACTCGTACTTCGCGTTCTGGCTCGTGATGTGCTCGGTTGCCGTCGTCACTTGCGATCTGCTGGCAGTCTTCGTCATCCAGTTCCTGTACCGGCCGTGGTATCGCGAAAAGTCTTTCGGCGTCGGCGAAGGAGTTGAAGGCGGGAGTGTCGAGGCTTCCCGCGGACACGAATTCGGGGACCCGCAAGGAAATGCGTGCGGAGGGGAGCTACTACTGACCATGCATCTCGTGGGCATACCCAACGTGATGCTGATAGCTCCCGTGGTATTCCCGTCGAGCGCGCTCTTCCAGCTGTACATCTTGCGCGACCGCCGGATGGTGCGCCGGCCATATCTGCTGCTGTGCGAATTGATCGTCGCGCTGCAGCTCGGGTTCATGATGTTCTTTGCTGTGCGTCAAGTTCTCAACGTTCCAGCAATCGTGCGCTGCCACGCTCGCGCGCTCAAGCACGAGCTGATCATGTTCTACTCGTCACTCGTCGTCTGGCTGGTGCTCCTCCAGCAGATCGTTGTGTTTGCGCGCTTCCTCACGCACATCAAGCTGCAGGCCGATCGCGCCGACGACTCGGCGCACACGTCTTCCATCGGGCATTCCAGTGCGCTGTGGCGAAGGATTGTTCCGGAATGTTTGACCTCTGCGCGGCGGAGACGCAAGCGCGAAGTGGCACGGTACAAGAAGCAGTTGTATCGAGCGGCAGCTCGGGGAGATGTCATTCGCACGGCGCAGCTCCTTTCCAGAACGCGTAAGACGGTAGAAGAAGAAGACGGTGGTGTCCACGCGCAGGAGAACTTTCTCATGACGACGAAAGAGCTCCAGAAGGAGTACGCGAGCCCTCGACTATGGCTTGGAGCGTTCGCTCACTCGCGGAAGAACCCGCTGCACGTGGCTGCCTGGCGTGGGCACTTGCCAGTCGTGCAGGTGCTGCTCGCACACGGGTTCAATCCCAACGAGCTCGACAAGGTCGCGCGCGTCAACTTCAATCTCTCGCTGATATTCAAGCTGTGCAGCCGTTTGTTGGTGCGTTGTGTCGGCCGATATGTTGTTGGCGTGGAGGCTGCCACTCTGTGATTGATGCAACTGACCTCATCCGTCAATTTGTGTTATAGATTGAGACACAGGACCACCGCCGGTCGGTCCTACGCGCGCTATTCTGCTCTGTACTACTCCCACCACTGCACGGAGCAGTCGCTGCTGGCTACGTACACGTTGTGCGTGAGCTGATTGACCACGGAGCGGACGTCAACATCCTACCGCGGGCCTCGTTTTACTACCGACAGGCAGAACTCCCACCCATTTTCGTTGCTGACGACCCTCAAGTGCTGCAGCTGCTCGTGAGCCGCGATGCCAACTTCCTGCACGTCGCTGCTGTCGCGCTAAGCGGATCGACGCCGAGAAAGCGCCGCATGCTCGCGACTCCGTTGCAGCAAAGCGCGTTCACGCTGCGCTCGGATCTGAGCGATTTCCTCATCGAGTGCGGCGGCGACGTTGCTCTCACGCCGCTGCACGCGGCTGCTGCTCGAGATGACGAGCGGGCGATTACGAAGCTGCTGGCAGCTAGCCGCGGCACTGCGGTTGATTCTCGGGGCGAGCGCGTCGCGGGTGTGTTTTGCCGGACGCCGCTGCATTGGGCTGCGATCGCCGGATCTCTCAAGGCAGCGACGGCGCTACTTGACTATGGCGCGGACCCGAATGCGCGCGACCGCGATGGGCGAACTCCGCTTCATTGGGCAGCACGCAACAACCGACCCGAAATCGTCTCGTTGCTGATTAACCGTGGCGCGAACCCGAACGCAGTCGACTCGACGATCGACGAGCTTCCAGTCGTGTGCTTCGCCGCGGAAGCTGATGGTGTGAGTGTACACATTTTTGAGTCGTTGGCTCGTGCTGGTGCAAGTCTCCATACCCAAGTGGCGGCGCGCGGCGGAGACACAGCACTGCATATCGCTCTCCAGCGTGAGAACCGCCAGACGGCGCTGTCGCTGATCAAGTGCGGCGCCAACATTGTGACGACTAACAGCATGGGCAAACGCGCGGTCGACTGCACGACGTCGACGGAGCTTCAGTTCTTCCTCAAGCGTCAAGCGGGTAGCCGCAAGATCATGATATCGTACACGCACTCGCATTTCCAGCTCGCGCAGCGCGTGCGCGAATACTTGGAGACTCGAGAGCAGCTGACGTGCTGGCTGGACACGATGGACCCGAGCGGCATTGGGGGAGGCGCAGTCTGGCGAGAGGAGATTGCACGCGGCATCTCCAACTGCAGCCTTGTCCTCAGCCTCGTCAGTGACGGTTACGCGCGATCCGAATGGTGCCTCAAGGAGCTCGCTCTTGCCAAGCTGCTTCGAAAGCCAGGTACGTTTGTCTTGGATTGCTGACGACGCGCACAGATGGCTTGGTGGCACTGACGCGATCGAACTGTTTCGTGTGGATATTAGTGCTCGGCTTGATCGTTGACGAAGGGACTGGCGCAACCATGGCGCCGCTGAAGGTAATTATCCCCTTGTCGAGCGAATTGGCTCGCGATAGACACTAACTGGAGTCTTCGTCAACGATGGTTGTGTTACATTTGAAGGATCTCATTCCCGAGAACAACCGCGTGCCGTTTCACGACTTCATCACTGATCGCCACGAGCAGGAGAACCCGCGTGCAGTTGTGTTCGATATCGACGACGCGCTGTTCTCGAATCGTTGGCAGGTCACGCGTCCGCTGCTCGTGTCGATCATGAAGGATGGGCGTCGGATCGAAGACGATGAATGTGTCTTCGCAGCTGCGGCCCCCAAGTTGACAGTTGCCGACGTCGCCAACGCAATGGGCAGGGGGAATGGTCGACGCAAGATGACTGTTGTTCAAGAGGAAAAGAGCGAAGATGACGAGCACAATGCAGAAGACAGCCCCAGCTCCAAGACTCTCAGCCTCGAGCGGCGTCGACGCCGTTCTTCTGGAGCGCTGACGCCGGCGGCGTACGCGGCTCGATTGCTCGTGAATCATCGGAGACGAAGGCATCTGCAAGACGAGGATGAGGAGCAAAAGTTCGAGGAGCGGCGTGTGCTGCTCTATTCCCCGGTGGGCGAGGACAGTGCACTACTGAAGAGGCTGCGCGCAGACCTCACACGCATAGGCGTTGTGTGCGAGCTGCTTGATCTCGCGACTGACAACGATGAAGACGTCGAGCAGCGGCTTCGCGATGCGCAGAACGTCGTGTTCCTGATTGAGGCAAAGTCAAATGCAGAGCCGGAGAGTGAAGCCGATGCCGACAGCGGCGAAATTCTTGACACAACGACAAGAAGAGGAAAGAAGGCGATTACAAGGTGCACGCGGAAACAAGTCTCGGATGCGCTGCAGCGAGTGCTACGCTTGGCAACGAGGGTCAACAGCAAGCAGAACCAAGCGACGAAGGACGCGACGACGGCTAGTTCGCAATCGAAGAAGGTGCGCGTGCTTCCTGTGATCGTCCAGCGCAACTTTCTGGACCTGAGCAAGATGTACAGCCTCGCGCGTTCGGAGCTATACTACTTCATGGACGACGGTGGCGTCCAATGGAATCGCAGCGCGGGTGCTCTGCTCGCGCGACTCCAACGGGAGCAGGACGCGCACCGCCTCGGGATTAAACCGTAAAGCTAAACTCAAGAATTAGATTCGCTTCACTCGGCGTTGACTAGCGGATGAAGCGAAGTTCAGGGCCAGACTAGCGTATTCAGTGCCTGCATTCAGTTCGATAGTCATGACGGTCGCTTTGAATACGCGACCGGAGTTCTACAGCAGCGGATGCAGACGCATGACTCGAGTGTCAACTAACTTGTATACAGTTCTGGTCAAAGCTGCTGATTACCACCGTGATTGGGATCGTCATTTCTGGGGGGGGTATATCACGGGCGGAGCGCAGAGACCATATCTTCGTATGCGACTGGGTAACGGAACGTCCCACCCGGCGTGCACTTGACGGTTTGATTCAAGAAGTCCCAGTTGTCGACTGCCGCGTTCATCAGTCGAGAGCCAACTGACTGCGTTGTGAACGTAGTTTGCTCGCCAGCGAAGATGCGCGCGCGTTCCAAGCAATACGGCGAGGACGCTGCCGACATCCGATACGAAGAACCCGCTCCTGTTGCGATCCAATCATCGATCCACGCCGGGAACGACGAGATGTTGGTGCTGTCAAGGTTGAGGAAAGTCGTGGTTGCGGACGATGGAGTGACATCACTTGGCAGAGCTGTGATAGCCGTGTTCGCCAAGTCAATACTCAACATCCCTGGCGTCTCAAAGAGCTCCTTCGGCACACTCTCGATAGGGTTTCCCGGTAGTGTCAGCACAGCCGGAGCTAAACGCACGACGACGTCCGGAATGTGTCGCAGTTGTCCCGATGCAAGGTAAAATATTGAGCAGCGTGTCCATTTCTTGTCCAGATCGTCTGGGATCTCGCGGATGTTCGTGTAGATGAAGGTCATGGCCGTGAGTGTCGGTGGAAAGTCGTCTGCCATCAGTCCGGGTGGGAGTACTCCGCCGGCAAACTGTGTCCGAACCACCGTGAATCGAGTTACCTCCGGGTGCTTGGATTTTACGAGCGCAGCGTCCTGATCCCACGCTGCGATCGACGAATTATACATCTTGACGGCTTGCAAGCTCGAGAACGCTTGAAGAATCGGCGGCATTTCCAATGCTGGGCAGTGATGAATGACAAACTTGAGGATGGATGGAGGGTATAGCTCACTGAGGCGCTCGTGTATATCGGACCGCCCGCCGACGATGCTTTCGCTGTAACAGTTGATCAAGACGAGGTTGCAAGACGGCTGTATGACCCCCCATGGTCGCAACTGCAGGACGCACGTTGTGGCGTTTTGAGTCCATGCAGCTGCGATGTGAAAGGCGAGGACGGTGGCTCCCCAAGCGGCGAAGGTGACTCGTATGATCTTGGTGGAGCGCGGATTGAATCGGGCGACTGCGTTGATCCGCACGAGCACGCTGATCGCGGCATTGGTCGATACCGGTTGTAGTTGCGTCTCGGCGACGATCGAGGTCCAGCGGCGCCTCCACTCACGCTCACGACTCGTCGGATCGACTGCTAGGCTTACGAATCGCTTGAGCGTATTCAGGTTGCTGATCATACTCAGCGAGAAGATCAATCGCGACGCCAAGTCGGTCCACGAGGAGACAAAGACGATCTGGAACTCGTTGATAGCGTTCATCTGCCACTTGTCATTGAACCACTTGGGTCCGAAAAGGTTGCTGGAGGTCGAGTCGAAGTCGTTGGAGTAAAGAATGATGAGCACGAGCGTCACGACCATGGAGGAGACAAAGTCGAGCATCAGATCGCAGAGGAGCGTCACGAAATACCGCGTCGTTGCCGAGTGATGGAACGCCGTGTGCAGGATGGCGAGCAGCCAGCAGTTGACTACGAGAAGGCACACGTAGAACTGGTTAATCCACACGCGTGAGAGGAACTGGCTCATGCGGTAGGCTTGGTTGGTCTGCAGCGCCGTCTCAACTGCCTCTCGGAGCAGCAACAAAAGGTCGAAACATGGACCGTTGACGCCGAAGAAGCCCGTCGGCGAGAACAGTGAGTTGTACGCGACCCACATAAACCGTCTCAAGTCGCGAATGACCCCTCGCGACGTGTTCGTGCTGGGATCGATCGATGCCGGGCCGCTCCAAGTGAACACGAACCGCCGCCGCTTGACCGACGCGATGACCATATGCAGCAGCGAGATACCGTGGATCAGAGCAATAATGCTGTAGCTGAACGAGATCGTGCCGTAGTGCTTCGAGTCCATGCCGATGCGGTAGACCGTCAGATAATCTGCTTCTCCTCGCTGAGGCAGCACCCAGTAGTAGTATGCCGACGCCCCGAAGAAGAGCATCACGAACGCGTGGAATCCTGCAAAGACACCCCAAGCAGCCACGACCAGAACGCGGTGCAACCAACACTGCTCCTTCGCTCGAACAGCTTTGGTCACATCGGCGTTCACCGGCGGCACGATTGCTGCAGGCATGACAGCTGTTGCTCCCATCGTTGCGACGATCGAGTTGCCTCTCCTGACAATGAACTCCCCTGCTTGCGTGGCTTCTTGTATGACTGTCGTTGCCGTGGTGCCTGCAGGTGCTCTACATGCCGGAAATAGATGCGGGACAAGTCAACCCTCTCTCTCGCAACCGATCTATGTTATGAGAAAGTTAAATTTGAGCTTGCTGCAAGGGTTTCAAGCTGCGCTAGCTTTGGGCTATCCTCGTCTTCGATGGAGTATCAGTAACGGTCGGTGGTGCATCATTCACGTCACGCTTGAAGGAATCTCGGGTGTCTGCTAGCATGAGTTTCAGCCTCAGTCCAGACGGCCATTTAGGAGAAGCAAGTCTGATGACCGGGAGCACCAACACCATGCTTCGTTTCCATGAGGTTCGTGCAAGAACCCCAACGATAGCAGCGCGCAGTCATCTCGAGCTGCATACAGTGAGACCTCAGACATGCTGACTATGGTTTGATTAGTTCCTGTTGACTATAGGCAACGCCTAAAATGAGGCGATGCAAATCACTCGCTAATCCTCGAGTCGTTCGTCAAGGCACGGAACCAAACATGTCATCAATCCACACGGGATACCGAAGCATAGTGGTTGGCGCACACACCACCCCTCGCCTCATATACCCCCAGTTGGCTGCCGACGCATCCATCAGTCTCGAATCGGTTGGAGATGAGAATGCCGACAGCTCTCCAGCGAAAATTCGGTCGCGTTCCGCACAATACCGCGAGTGTGACGCCGAAATACGCTCCGGGTAGAGTGTGCCACCTGGAAACGTGAGCCACGCATCCACCCACGGCAGGAATGACGAGATGTTGGTGCCATCGAGATTGAAGGAAGTGAGAGCGTTCGACGGCGTCGGCACGTTGTCTGGTAACGCGGTGATACTGGTGTATCCCAAGCCAATATACTCGGTCCCCGCTAATCGGAACAGCTCGCTGGGCACCTCGTGGATCGGGTTCCCAGCCAGCTCAAGTATTTTCGGCTGCAGCCGAAGCAGCACGCTGGGAACTTCTTCTAGCTGTGCCGTGTCAAAATGGATGCTGCACCTTGGACTCAGCTTCGAGTCGAGGTCGTCAGGGATCGAGTGGATATTGGTGTGTATGAATCCAAAGATATTGAGCGTGGGGGGGAAGTCCTCTGCCTGCAGACCAGGTGGGATCTGTCCGTCTATCAAGCGCACTCGCACCAGCGAGATCTTAGAGAAGAAAGGGTGACTGGTCTTGGTCACTGCAGCGTCGTTCTCCCATTTCTCGATTGTTGAGTTGTAAATTTTGATCGAAGAAAGACAGGAGAACGACTGGATGATCGGTGGCATCTCGAGTGATGGACAGTGACGGATGAGCAGCGCAGTCGTCGATGGCGGATGAAGCGCGTCGAGACGCTCGTGGATCTCGGACGCATGACCAATGATCCCCTCTCGGTAGCAGTTGATCAGCACGAGGTTGCAGGACGGACGCGAGACTCCCCACGGCCGGACCTGCATTACGCACTCGGGGACGTCTTGAGCCATTTCGGAGCTCAAGTGCAGCGCGAGTATGACTGCTCCCCACGCTGCAAATGTGACTCGCTGGAGTTTGATCAGCAAACTGTTCTTGGCCACTAAGTTGGCTCGAGCGAGCATTCGGAACATTGCTGGGGCGTGCTTTGCATCCAGATGTCGAGAAGACGAAGAAGCTTCTGGGACGATCGAGCTCCACCGCTGTCGCCACCCTTGCTTCCTCCTTGGATCTGTCACTTGATCTAGAAACCATTTGAGCGTGTTGAGAGTGCTGACCATGCTCAGCGAGAATGCCATTCTCGACGCCAAATCGACCCACGAGACGACCAGGAGCAGCTGGAACTCATTCTTGGCGTTGACTATCCATTCGTCTTCGTACCACTTCAGCCCGAATATGCTCGGCGTGTTGGTATCGGCGTCGCGTGCATACAGCGCAGCGAGCACTACCGGCACTCCGATCGACGACATGACGTCGAGCATCAAGTCGCACAGCAGCGTCATAAAATATCTGGTAGTGGGCAAGCGATGGAGCAACGTATGCACAGCTGCGATGAACCAGCAGTTGAGCACGAGCATACTCACGTAGGATCGAGTGAGCCACGCGCGCGCGAGGTGCTGGCTCATGCGGTAGGCTTGATTGGTCTGCAGCGCCGTCTCCAGCACCTCACGGAGCAGCAGGAGCAAGTCGAAGCACGGGCCGCTGACGCCGAGCAGTCCGGTCGGCGAGAAGATCGCGCGGTACATGAGTAGTATGGCGCGTATCCCCACGCGAATGGGGTTTCGGTTCTGGCTGGCTGATCCAACACAGAAGCGTGTGTCGAACACAAACCGTCGATGGCGCACAGACTCCACCACCATTTGCAGCAAAAACGAGAGGTTGACGGCCGTGACCGCTCCATAAGCGACGGCGATGGCCGCGTAGTGCTGCGAGTCCATGCCAATTCGGTGCACCGCGAGGTGCTGGCAGACTCCCGAATCACGCAGGTTCCAGTAGCTGTGAGCAGACACGCCGAAGTACAGCGCTGCTACTGCGTGGAACCAAACGAAGATGCTCCACGCGGCCGCTGTCACGACGTGGAAGCTCCACCCAGGCTTGACTCGCACGGGGATGTCGGCGACAACTGGCGAAGAAAACGGAGCGATCATCGATGGCGCGAGTGAGGCGGCCTGCGGACGTCACGAGGGAGTAGGCGAAGGGATGAGCGCCAAAACGAAGCGACGGGTCCGCAAATAGTTTGACTGGCACCAGGAATGCTCGGTCGGCCGACTTCATTCCCTCTTGGACGCAGTTGACAGGTCGCAGGCGCGCAAACGAACGGTTGGATGTTGCGGAAGTTACTCCACCAGGCGACTCGCGCAGTGCTCCTGCGTGCTGGCTGGCGCCTTGACTTCACAAATCGTGGGAACAGTTGACGTCCGCTATCATTGGTCGCGCATCGAGGGAGAGCGACCGCATTGGATCACCGACCAACTGCATACTCGGCCGTGAAGACGTTCGACTTGCGCACGGCATCAAACACGCGCGACGCGTTGCTCAGCCATTCGCGCAGCGTCAGCGGCCGAGCGCTTGTCTCCGTGGGAGACACGCCAGCTGAGGATAGCGCTGCAGCTCCTGGTGGCGCCGACGCCGCGGAGAACGTCGCGTCTGCAGGTAGCGCGCGCACAAATCGGCGCAGCGCTCGGGCCGCGTCGTCGAACGCCCGCGCGTCGTGCGGCTGTCGCTTGAGCCTGGTCGGCGTCGCATCTACGTGATGCAACGCTTTGTCCGTCGGCGACTCCCACAGCGATCGGTTGTGGGGAAGCACGAAGATCGGGACACCCTCGGCGTCTGCGTCGCCATCGCCGCGCTTGGCGGAGCTCCGCGCGATCGCGCCGCTGGGGCTGCCGCCACTGCTCGGCTTGTTGCGTCTCTTCCCCTTCGTCGGCGTCTCCGCCTCGTCGTCGCGCGTCGGAGCCGTCTGGGCTCCGCTGGCCATGACAACCGGCGTTAACGGGCCGCGCCGCGCTCGGACCAGAAGACCGCCGCCCCACATGGCCTCGACTGCCGCCACGTGTCGCCGGAGCGCCTCGCAGCCCGCCGCCTCGTCGGCCGACACGACGTTGTTGGCCACGAAGAGCAGCTTGGCGACGTGCTTGCGGCCGCCGGCCTGCGTGCCCGAGATGTGCGGCAGGCGGCTCTGCTCGAGTCGGAGACGCACGCCGCGCATGAAGCGCGCAAGCGCCAGCGCATCGTCCGAGTCGTCACCCGCGAGCGCGTCGTGCACGACTACGATGTAGTGGCACACGGAGGCGAGGAACACGGCGAGCTGGTGCGACGCCACGTCGATCTGCTGCTCCGCCGACAGCGCGGCCGGCGGGTTGAAAAACCCGCGCTGCTGCTGTTGCTGCTGCTGGACCGACGCGGACGCGGTCGAGTCGCTCCGGGCGAGCAGGTCAGCGAGGAGGATCCCACTGAGCGCCGACTGCGCGTCCAGCAGCACCAAGTGGCGGTGGTGGACGCTCGACGCGAGTCCCGGGCCGTTCGGGACCACGGCCAGATCCACGCCCGTGGTCTCGCAGCGGCCGAGTGCGAGCGTCTCGAGCGACTGCGAAGGGAACATGGCGGCGGCGGCGGCGGTGGCAGCGGCGGGAGCTCCGGCGTCACGGTCCGTACGCGCCAGCAGCGACGCGACCGTGGACTTGCCGACGCCGTCAAGCCCCAGGACGCCGACGACCGCCAGGTTGGAGGCCTCCAGGCAGCCGCCAAGCCTCGACGCGAGATCCGTCGCGACCTGCAGCGCTGGCGTCACGAGCTTGACGCGCGTCAGCGGAAGCTGCGGCGGCGCCAGCGGCGGCGCGGACGCTTTGCGCGCCATCACGGGCGACCGCCGGTCCAAAGGGGACGCTGGCGCCAGACCGGACGCGCCACCAGGTGCACCGCCGGGTGCGCTCAGCCGCGTCGAGACCGTCAGACCCGAGTGCGAGCGCTGCAGGCCGCCCGTGGATGCGCGGAGGCCCGACTGGCTCGCGCGACGCGCGTCCGGCGGCTCCCACAGCGTCCCCGTCGGCGCGGAGGGAGCCGCGGGCGAGGCGGCCGGCGGCTTGGACAGGATCGCGGCCGGCGCCGCCACGGTCGTGCCCGCCAGCGCTGCGCGTCCTCGTGGCTGCAACGCGCCGCGACGGCGAGTGAGAAGGCGGATTGATGCGCTGGGAGAGCGCGCGCGCAGCGGAGGGAGCGACGTACGCGCTGGGTCGACCCGCCGCCGCCACTGCCGCTGGGGCGGAACCCGCCGCTGCTCTTACCCTTGGCGCCGCGCTGCGCGGACGGACGCGCGGTCAGTTGCGGAGCGCTTGCATTCGTGTGCCGGAGGGGCTGACGCGCGCGTACCTTCTGCCGCTGCTTGGCCGGCGTCGCCTCGCGGTCCATGCTCGTCGTCGGTGCTGCTGCTGCGCTGCTGCTGCTGGAGCTCGGGCTCGAGTGTCAAATCAAAATGGTGCAGAAGATCTTTATGAGCCGGAATAAGTGGGTGAGTGAGCGCAAGATGGACGCGGATGGACCATTTTATACGGATTGTAAGTGATATGTCGAGGATATGGAACGGGTATGTATGTCCAAGTCCCGAAGCACGCGACGCGCTCTCGACCTGAGTGGATAGAGCACGCGGTCGAGACGATCGCAC
The DNA here is from genome assembly GCA_023338135.1 of Phytopythium kandeliae. Taxonomy (NCBI): domain Eukaryota; phylum Oomycota; class Peronosporomycetes; order Pythiales; family Pythiaceae; genus Phytopythium; species Phytopythium kandeliae. The sequence continues at coordinate 1,805 of JAADYC010000682.1, read as the reverse complement.
CAATGCGAGCGGACGCGTGCACGTGACAAGCACGAGAAGCCGCGAGCGGTCGGCAGAGCGCATTAGATACGCTTTGTCAGGCGTCGGGCGTGCCTAGAGAGCTCGACATAACATGAATTCATTCTATATCCAGCGGCGAAGGAGTCTCCCAAGACGCTGACCGCGACCGCAGTCGCGACTCCAACACGACTGGATGACACGACCGGGACTCTAGCGCCAGTGGCCGTCCGTGACTCTGTCGTGCAGGAGCTGCGCGTTGTGGTCGCAACTGGCGCCGAGCCAAGAACCAGCGCGAGACGGAGACGCCGTCGGCTGTCGAGGCTTGTGGCGCGCGACAGCGTCACTGCCGGCGCAAAGGTTGCCGAATGCGCTCTTGCCGCGAAAGCGAACGCCGTTCGAGCGCTCTGATCAGCCTCTAGAGCTGCGCGTACGTTCGCCGGCGCAGCACACCGCCGCGCGAGCGACCAGCGCCGTGGCGACCCTCGTAACCCTCGGCACGCTGCCTGGCGCGCTCCTTCTTCTGTCGTGCGCGCCGCGAGAGACTGGCCTTGGACTTCGGCTGGAGCGCCTGCGCCTCGCCATCGAACGCGTCCAGCGCCTGGTCGAGCGCCGATGGGGGTCGTGCCGGCGCCGAAGGCTGCGCGCGTGGCGGCCGCTTCGCCTGTAGCCTCTCCGCCTCGGCGCGCTGTTCCGCCTGCGTCTCTGCGCGCTTCCTGTCCAGCAGCTCGCGCGCCGCCGACCGACCGCCGGCGTCTGCGAGGCTCGCGTCCAGCGCCAGGTCGAGCTCCGAGAAGGCCGACATGACCTGCTTGCGCGACTCAACCGCGGACGCCAAGGATGCCGCCGGCAGCGCGGCGAACGGGTTGGTCGTGGCGCCAGAGGGCTGCAGAGCCGGCGCGGAAGGGCCCAGGGACGCAGCGGTCGCCGTGGACGCCAGGGACGCGCGCAGACTCGACACGAACGGCGCGCTTGACGCCATGGCGTTGCTGCAGGTCGACGTGTGTGACTGGGCGAGGGTCGGCGAGAGCGGCGCTCCGCATCAATGTGTCTATGATGGTCGAGAGTCTGTTAGTTTGCCTCGTTTGTTCCGGGCCATTGGCTCGACAACTCGACTAGGGCCCGTATTAGCCGCTACGATCCAAGCTGTTCTGAGAGAATATGCCCCACTTGTTCAGGACTATCGCCCGTCCAGCACCGCTTGCACCTCGTCGTCGAGTGCCTCGAGCAGCAGCTCGCGCGCCAGCTCGCGCGTCAGGTCGGCCAGCAGATCGGCTGCGACGGCAGCGGCGGGCGACGTCGCGGCCCGCGCAAGGCGCTCGCCGGCGCGGAGCATGAGGTGCTCGGCTGTGAGCTGCTGCAGTGCGGCCGCGAGCGCCTCTCGCACCAGCAGCGGCAGCTCGCGCGCTAGCAGCTCGTCGCGCAGCTCCCGCGCGATCTCCAGCGCGCGCTGCGCCTCGGTCGCCGCCTGCAGGCGCCACGCGGAGTGAGCCGACCTCGCGGAGATCTACGTGTTCCGTGGCAGCCTACCGTTTGCCGCGCGTCGGCCAGCAGCTCCAGCAGGCTGCACGGCACCACGTCGCGCACGACTTCGGCAGCCAGGAAGCGCGCCAGCCACGCGCGCGCACGGGAATCGAGCGCCTGCTCGCATCTCCGGCGGCCAGCCGCGCGGCATTGATGTAAACGGAACGCGCGCTTCATCGAGCGGTCAGCGGGCATTGGACTTGGCTCGAGCGGCGCGCGCTGCCTACCTGGATGGAGATGGCGGCCGCGTGCTGCAGCGCTGACAGCGCCGCGAGTGGGCGGAG
>JAADYC010000681.1:0-15237 GCA_023338135.1 Phytopythium kandeliae | reverse complement strand
TGGTGAGCTCCAGCAGGTTCTTGGACGCAAGGCTGCGCAGGTTGAACGAGTCGAAGAAGGGCCGCTCGATCCACCGATCGCCGCTCACCCACTTCTCTAGCTCCGGCTGCTTCTCGCCTGGCCAGCGGCGGCAGCAGCAGCGCGTGAACGATCGTCTCAGCGGCCGCAGGATCGCGCGATGCCTCCTCCCTACCCTTCTGCAGCGGGTCGATCTGCGCCACGAAGTGTCCGTACTGCCGCCACACCAAGCAACCCACGCGCTACGTCAGCACTCGCTGGGCTGCGAGACGCTCCGCGCCGCCGCGGCGCCAACGCACCTGCTTGAACGCGCGGATCAGTGTCAGCACCCGCCGCGTCTCCTCCTGCGACTTGCGGATGTCGTCGCTCAGCCGCTGGACCGGCCCCTCCCCGCCGCTCGACCAGCGCTTCTCCGCCCCCGACGCGATGGCCCCGCGCAGGCCACGCAACGGCACAAGCGTCTGCGCTCGCGAGCGCCGCGCCGCCGCCGCCCGCGCGATCAGCTTCATCTCGCAGAGTGCAGCCCTGGTCGGTCGACAAAGGCGCACAAATGAAGCCCTTGACGGAGCGGCGGAGGAGAGGCATATACACACCTGCGCTTCGCAGCTAAAGTGTGTGTTCAGTCGCGCTTTCTCAGTAGCCTCGCTCCATGAATGTCCTTTGATGACCGCGCGAATGTGTGTATGTGCCTGGTGGCACTTTCGAGCAACCTCCACGTTGAAGCGACGCCCGCCCGCATCTCCCCGCGCGCAGTTCCGCCCTGATCTCTTCCCGCCGACCCGACCAGCGGCGGCCCCGCGCGTCTGCGCGATGGAGGCGGAGGCGACGGATGACGGCGCGCGGCGCCGCGAAACCGGCAGCTTCACGGTCGCGCTGAGCGAGCTCGCGTATCGCCTCGGCAACGGAGGCCACGCGGTGGCCAAGGACCGGTCGCTCTGGGCGTCGGTCGAGGTGCTCGTCGACCAGCAGCAGCCGCTCGAGCGCGCGTGGTTCCCGGCGGACAACGAGAACGCCAAGACGCAGAGCGTGCCTGTCGCCGCACACGCGGCAGGCGGCGCGTTCGCGGCCCCGCTCGCGTACGAGCAGAGCTCGCGACCGGTCGCGCTCTCACACGAGGCGCTGCAGGAGCTCGCCGCGGCTTCACTCGTCGTGAGTCTGTACGACGGAGAGACGCGTGCGCGGGATAAGGACGCGCTGGTAGGCGTAGCCGCTGTTGCTCTAGAAGGCGTGCTCCTCGCCGGACAGATGCAGCAGACCGTCGCGATCGAGGAGGGAGACGCGAGCTTCCTACTAGACGTGAGCGTCCGCAGTGACGCGGATCTTGGCGACTTCCTCGTTGGCGCGCGCCTGCTTAGCGTCCACTCCGCCGCAATCGGCAATCTGCCGGCGGAGTGGACCATCCAGGGCTGCGACGGCGAGGACGACGCGACCAGGTTGTGCGCTACGCCGGAGCGCAACGCCGCGGTGTACGACGTGGCAGTGCACTTGCCGAGGTGCACCGAGGAGTCAGACAACGCCTCGAGCGTCGCCGTCCTGCTCCAAGGCGGGAAGCTGCAGTACGAGCGGCGGGCGGTCGAGGGCTCGAGCGAGCAGACCGAGGAGGCGCCTGCGATGGCGGGGACGTGGGTTATCCGCTTCCCCGACGCGGCGCCTGCGCCGATACTGTTCTTGAGGGTAAATGCCTGCGCATCCCGAGTCGCCGCCGCAGGTGTGCGTCGTTCTGACGCTCTCGGTCTCTCGACAGGACGCAGTGCGGCGGATGGAGGACTTCCTGGCCGTGGAGAAGCGCGTGCGCTGCAAGTTGTCGCGCGCAAACCTCGAGAGCAGCATCACGAAAGTCACTGACGGACTCTCCTGCGAGTTCGAGCTCGACCTCAGCGAGCTGCTGCAGCCCGGTGTGACTCAGATCGCGCCTCGTGGCCGCCCATACCCACTGCAGCCCGTCGATAGGAGCTCCGTTGAGCAGGAGCTGACGGTTGCGGCTTCCAATGACGACAAGAAGAAGCTGCAGGCGGTGCTGAACGACTTCGACGCGGCGGTCGTGGGGCAAGCCGCCGCCGTCTCCGAGGCCGCTCGCGACGCCGAGACGTTCGTGGAGATCTCAATGAACATCGCCGGCTCGCCACTCGTGCTAGCGCCTCCACAGACGCTCAGCGCGCCAGCAAAGACTCTCGAGGAGCTGATCGCGCCGCGTGACGTCGAGGAAGAGGCCGAGCAGCAGCGCTCCGCCATGGACGACCTGCGGCGCGAGGTCCGCGTCGTGGTCGCCGAGCTGCTGCGCGAGTACGAGGACGCGTTCCGGGGGCCAGACGAGGCCGAGGGCTCGCGCAACGACAAGCGCCAGGCGCTCGTCTTCCGCCTCAACTCGCAGGGCACGTATCACGCGTTCAAGGACGCGCTCAAGAAGCGGATCATCTCCGTGATCCGGGACCGCTTCTCGGCTCTCGACGCCGACGACGAGGGCGTCGACGACGGAGACGGCGGGAACGGCCAGCCGGCGCGGCCGAGCGCCTCGGGCGACTGCGAGCCGGCCGCCGGCAGCGCGCAGGAGCGCCTGAAGGAGCGCTTCGGCCAGCTCTACGCGCTGCTCATGGGCGAGGTGCACGCGGTGCTGCGCGACGCCTTGTACGCCGACAGCGGCGCGCTCGAGAAGGCGGGTGAGGCCGCGGCGGGGCGGCCGGCGCGCGCCGAAGTCGCCTCCGTCCTGGCCGCGCTGCTGCACAAGGCGACGGAGAGCGAGGCGACGGGCGACGCGGACAAGAGCGAGACGCTGCACCTGGACCGCGTGGCGCTCGTGGAGCAGCAGCTCGTGGCGTCCGGCGGCGCGCAGGAGCTGGTCGAGATGGCCAAGGCGGTCTGGCTCGACTACGCGGGTCTGTGCATGCGCGTCGGGAAGCTCGAGCGCGCCGGCGCCAACCTGATGCAGAGCCTGCGGCTGGGAGCGCGCGACCTGCCGACGCTCGTGGCGCTCGCGGCGCTGCGGTGCGAGCTCGGAGCCTTCGCGCAGGCTGAGCCGCTGGCCGCCAACTGCGTCGCCGAGGCTGCTGGCCAGCGCGCCTCTCGCGCGGCTCCCTCGGCCGCGGGCGAGGCCGCGACGGAGGCGCTCGTGCTCGCGCACGCGCTGCTCGCGCTCGCGTACGCGCAGCCGGGGAGGGATGCGACGGGCAACCTGGTGCGGTTCGAGCTGGCGCAGGCGCAGCAGGCGCTGCGGCGCGTCGGCGGCGACCGCGGCGCGCCGCAGCACGTGTGCGCGAGCGCCGTGTGGCTCTCGCTGGCGCAGTTCGCGCACGAGCGCGCGCTGCGGCGCGTCGCGGGAGACGCGCTGCGGCTCGCGGACGCAGCGCTGCGGCCGCGGGAGGCGCTCTGCGCGGAGCAGCGCGTCATGCAGCGCGTGCTGGCCGCGGGCCTGGCCGCTGCGGCCGGCGACGGCGCGCGCGCAGAGCTCAAGCTGCGCGAGGCGCTCGAGGTGGACGCGAGGCACCCGCTGGCGTGGCTCGCGCTCGGCAAGCTGCGGCTCGGCCGCGACGGCCAGGCCGCCACCGCCGCCATCGAGTGCCTCGAGCGAGCCATGGAGCGCCGCGAGCGCCTGCGCGCCGAGGACCGGCTCGCGCTGTACGTGCACCTGGGGCTGGCGCTGCTGCACGCGTCCCGGTTCGCGGCGGCCGAGGCCGTCTTCCTCGAGTCGTGCGGCGAGTTCCGCAACGCGAGCGGCTGGCTCGGCGTGGGCATCGCGAGCCTGCGCATGGAGCGCTGGGACCGCGCGCAGCTGGCGCTCGCCATGGCCAACCGACTGGACGGCACGCACCCGGACGTGTGGGGCTACCTCGCGCTGCTCGCGCTCTCGGCGCCAGCGCGCGCGGCGGCCGGCGACGAGCAGCACGCGGGCCGGCTCGTCGCGCAGGCGCTGCGCTTCCAGCTGGTTAACCCGGCGCTGCTGCGCGAGCTCAGCAGCGGCTTGGTGGCGATCGACCGGCTCGAGCAGGCCGAGCGCCTGCTGCGGCGCTCGCTCGCGTGCCAAGACTCGCCGCTCACGCGCAAGATGCTCGCGGACGTGCTGGCGGCCCAGAACTGCGCCGAGGACGCGCTGCGCCAGTACGCGCACGCGCTCGGCGCGGCTGAGACCGCGGCCGAGCGCTGCGAGCTGCTCGACAAGGCGGCGCAACTGCTCGTGACGCTTGGCCGGCCCGAGGAGGCGAGCGACTACCGCGCCATGGCGAGCGAGCTGCGGACCCAGCCGGCGCTCTGAGCCGGAGCAGGAGGTCAACACGGTGGCGGTTCCATTGGCGCGCGCGCTCTCGGTTGTGTCTATCTCGGCGCGCGCTCAGCCAGCGGCGGCCCGAGCGGACAGCAGCGAGCGCAGGAAGCGAGCGATGTTGGCGAGCCCGAGCAGCAGCCCGTCGTCGGGCGAGGCGAGCTCGGCGCTCATCTGGCAGTGCGCGAAGTCGATGAGGCGCACGTCCTCGCGCGCGGCGGCACCGCCGAGGCACTCTCCCTCGTAGATGAGCAAGAGGGAGGAGCCCCAGAAGCGGAGGCCGCGCGTGCGCCGGACGACGGCGCGCAGACCCTGCACCTTGCGCAGCAGCCGCTCGACCGTCCCGCGCCGCAGCTCCTCCCCGCACGTCAAGTACTGCGCAGCGCGGCGCGCACATAGCGACAGAGCGGCGGTGTTAGCGCGCAGCGGCCGACCGATGGGTGCGGGAGCACGGCGCAGCCTACCGTGGCGAGAGCGGGCTCAATATCTGCCGCCTGGAGCCGGCGGCCCCAGTGCTTGTCCCACAGGAGGTACTCGCCCAGGTCGGCGTCGAAGATCTGCATGCCGCAGAGCCGCAGCCCGAGCTCGAGCGACGTCGTGGCCGCGCACTTGGCGCTGTGGCTGGCCGCCTTCTCGGGCGTCGCGTCCGCTCCGTGCTGCCGCGTCCCCATCTTGATGTCGAGCACGCACGGGCGGCGGAACTCGCGCGTGAGATCGCCGAGCACGAGGTAGTCGAGCGTCGCGGCGCTGGCCGCCGTGATGCTGGTCGACCGTTCCTTCCGCCACAACGTGGCGCTGTAGCTGGCCGTGGATCCAGGAGACGGCCGCACGAGCCGCCGCTTCTTGCCGAGCGCGCTTGGGGGTGGGAAGTGCAGCGGCGCGAGGCTCGCCTTGCCGGACGCGTCGCTCTCGACGGGGGGCGGGCCGGCGGCAGGCGCGGCCTCGGGAGCGGCCGACGACGGAAGGCTGAGCTCGACCGAGACCTTGCCGACGAACGGCGGTACGAAGGGCACCAGCTGCGGATACCTCGAGGCGAGTGACTCGTAGAACTGCAGCTCGAGCGCGATCGCGGGCTTGCACACGGACCCGTCGGCACTGCGCAGGAACGGCTTGTGCCCTCCCGCCTGCGAGCAGGAGCGGCTGTTGTTAGCGCGAGAGTGAGAGCTGCGGTGTCTGTGCCAAGGCGGGTGGCGCTCCCACCTGGTGCTTGTAGAGGTAGAAGACGGTGCCGTCCGGCGCCTTGGCCACCACTTGGTTCGTGCCCAGGAGCGCCTCGGCCACCTCGCGCTCCTGGGCCACGGCGAGCGCCTCCGATGGCGCCGCGCCGTCCATGCCCTGGGCGTTGCGAGCCCGTCAAGAGGTGAAGCTGCCAAGGATCAGACGCGCCTCCATGCGCGGAGGTTTCCTCCTCGCGCTGTGAATAGATCTCGACCGTTGCGCTGCAGTTGAAGCGGCCAAGTTGAAGTTGGTCACTAGAGCGAGGGTGCATCCAAACAGTGACAGCTGGCGCCGCATCCAGCGCCGCGCTCGCGCATGGCGGCGATGAGCGCACGCGCGCGCGCTGCCACCAGTCGCCGCTCTCGGCGAAACTAGCGAAGCTACGTGGATGAGGAGACACAGGCATGCGCGCCCCGCGCGGTTCCGGCGCGCTGGAGAGGCGTCCAGGTGGGCGGGAAGCGTCCGTTTCGCGTCGATCTGCCACGCGTCACAGAGGGAGTGACACGTCACTAAACCTATCTCGCTCCAGAGCAGACCCATCGCGGGTCGGGTTGGAAAATACAGATTTCAAGTGTAAGAGCGAATGTGATGACGACAGCGCTTCGGCCCGCCAAACTTGATGAAGGCGATGCGATCGTCACTCTTCTCCCATAGTTTGCCCAATAGACAGTCGCGATGCAGGGGGGCGACGCGACTGCATAACCGCCCGCAGTTTGCGATCCGAGGCAGAAGAAGGCGAGACGGAGAAGCGGCGGTGCGCGAGCGAACGCCCGAGGAGCGCGCGATGAACCTGTTCCGGCTGGCGGGCGATATGGCCCACCTGGCCAGCTTCCTGGTGCTCCTGCTCAAGCTGCTGGCCTCGCGCTCCGCGAACGGTACGCGCTCGTGTCGGGGAGAGGAAGGGAAAGGGGCGACGCGGTCTCACGCGCTCGTGCCTCGTCCGCCCCGGCGGCACGGCAGGCATCTCGCTCAAGTCGCAGGAGCTCTTCTTCCTCGTGTTCGTGACGCGCTACGTCGACCTGCTGACGCACTTCGTGAGCGTGTACAACACGCTCATGAAGGTGCTCTTCCTGGCGTTCTCCGGCGCCATCGTGTACGTGATCCGCTTCCGCGAGCCCTTCCGCAGCACGTACGACAAGTCGCACGACGCGTTCCTGCACGCCAAGTTCGCGGTGTTGCCATGCGCGCTGCTGGCGCTCGTCTTCAACGAGCAGTTCGAGGTCATGGAGATCCTCTGGACGTTCTCCATCTACCTCGAGGCTGTCGCCATCATCCCGCAGCTCATTCTGCTGCAGCGTCACGGAGAAGTCGAGAACCTCACGAGCAACTACGTCGTGCTGCTCGGCGCCTACCGCGGCTTCTACATCCTCAACTGGATCTACCGCGCCGCCACAGAGCAGTCGTACCACTTCATCTGGCTCATGTTCATCGCCGGCATGGTGCAGACAGCGCTCTACGTCGACTTCTTCTACTACTACGCCATCAGGTGCGCCGCTAGTGTCGCTGTGGTCGACGCTCGAAGGCTCGGAGCTCATCGGCTGACTGGCTAACGCACTGACTCCCGCCCCCTCGCAGCAAGTACCACGGCAAGAAGATGACGCTGCCGTCGTAGGCGGCGCGGTAGGCAGTGCGAGCGAGCAAGCCGACGGACGGACGCGCGGTCGAGTCCGCGACGGACAGAGCGGTAGTCGAGTGAGTGCAGGCAGGAGAGGCGAGTCAAGCCAACCGACTGCTATTTCTGGCGAATCCAATCGGACGGACGCGAGGGTGCTCGCAACACGGAGAACGCCCGCCACTCTCGCTCGCCCGCGCTCTCACCCCTCCAGGAAGCCGAAATCGCAGTGCTTGGCCACGTGGTCCGCCGCCATCTCTAGCCGGACCGCGTCGTCCACGCGCAGCTTGGCCGTGAAGCTCGCGATGCGCGCCGTGAGCGTGTAGCTGTCCGCCTTGTCGGGCGACACGTAGATGCACGGGATGTTGTCGGCGTCCAGTCGCCGCGCGAGCTCGGCGCTGGGCGGGTCCCAGCCCGTCATGATGAGCCCCGACTGGAGGTTCGTGCCGGTCGGGATCGACGCCTCCTGGTTCCCGATGATCGCGTCGATCACGTCCTGCCGCCCCGTGTGCTGCGCAGGCGAGCGGGTGAGCCAACAGCGCGGGGTGTGACGGACCGCGGGTGGCGGGACGCACCGTGATGACGAGCTGGTTCGGGATGGCCTTGAACAGGTTCTTCTCGTCCACGGGTGCCAGCGCCAGCCGCGTGCTAGTGAAGTACCGCGTGCTGGCGTCGTGGCCTGCCACGCAACGAGGCGGACGCCGCCGTGAGCAATCTGCGGGAGCGCACACGGCTCCAGGCGGCCAGAGACGCACCGGAGACCAGGTCCGACTTGAGCAGCTTGCTGTAGTCGGCCATGGTGGGACACGACAGGTCCTTCAACTCCGGGATGCAGCCGACCAGCGGCACGTCCCAGCGCTTGAGCGCGCGCGAGAAGTAGTCCTGCGGCGCGTGCGCGTGTCCGAGTGAGTCTCCGCCGGCCAACGCGCCGAGACGCACAGCCCGTCGCCCGGCGCAGGCGGCCGCACCTGGATCATGTCCATCTTGCTCGGGTTGACCTTGTTGAGGATCACGCCGCGCATGCGCACGCCGTACTTGACGAGCAGCGCGCGGTTCATGGCGAGCTGGTCGAACGACGAGCCGAGACCGCCGAGCGCCACGCAGACCACGTCCATGCCGAGTTGTGCTGCCAGCGTCGCCCCGCACCACCCCGTACCGTCAGTCTAGCGCCTCCCCTCGACCAGGCGGCCACACAAACGAATGAGCGAGCGTACACGCGACTTGAGCGTTGTTGAGCTCGCAGATGGAGCCCACACCCGTGTGCCCCGTGCCCTCGCAAATGAGGAAGTCGCTCTCGCGGTACAGGCTGGCGTGCGCCGCGCGGATGGCCGCCGCCAGCTGCTGCTCCGTCACCTTGCCGTCGACGAAGTCGCGCGTGAACCCGTCGGGGAAGATCACGGGCGACATGTCCTTGTAGTCGTGCACGAGTCCGAAGTGCTCGCGGAAGAGGTACGCGTCCTGCCGGCCGCAGCGAGCGCGGCGGCGTCAGCTCAGTCCAGTGCGCGACCGCGCGCCGAGGCGCCGAGGCGCCGGGGAGCGCACCTTGTCGACGCGCAGGCCGCCGCCCACCGGCACGTGCTGCTGGCCCACGGGCTTGCAGTACGCCACCTTGCGGTCCGAGCCGGCGAACGCGGCCTGCAGGCTCTTGACGAGTCCCAGGCTGACCGTCGTCTTGCCCACGTGCTGCCCCGTGGACAGCACCAGCAGGTGCTTCGTCATGGCGCGGCGCACGGGCGGCGAGCAAGCGGCAGGGAGGCAAGGAGCGCGGCGGCGAGCGAGCAGGAGTGACCGAGCAGCCGACCGCCGGCGCTGAGGTCGAGATGGAAGCAGTGTGCGGATCTGCGTGCGCTTTGCAAGGTCGACGGCGGGGAGAGGGATAGGTCGACAGCGCGATAACAGCAGAGCGGTGGAGTTTGAGGAAGCCGTCGGTTACTTTGTTGCGTTTGCGTATTGCGTTCGGAGGAGTGCTATGTTGCTTTGTTGAAGTACAGCTGCATCCCGTCGATTGGGTGAAATACGGCATGGAGCGTTTTGATAGGCGGAAAGAGCGCATTGCGCGGAATTGACGCTCGCCACAGTCGAGCGACTCATTCTCGCGGGAAGAGCCATCGCCGGCGGACGCGGCTCGCCTGCGCGCCGCTGGCCATGGAGAGCGACGGCGGCATTGGCGTGGAGCTCCAGGCGTCGCAGGCGCCGACCCAAGTGGCGGCGCAGGTGGCGACCCAAGTGGCGACGCAGGTAGCGCCGCCGTCGCAAGCGGAGACGCAACTGGAGGCGCCGACACAGGTGGCGACGCAGCTGGAGGCGTCATTACTCCCGCCAACGCAGGTCGAAGTGCCTTCGCAAGTGGCGACGCAAGTGGAGACGCAAGTGGCGACGCAGTCGTCGTCACCGTCGCAAGCGGACGCTCCGACGCAAGTGGCGGTGCCGCGCGCTGTTCCTCCCGCTGACGCTCGGTGCGAGCGCTGTCCCGTGTGCGCGCTTGACGTGACGGCGCGCAGCGTTCTGGGCCGTACGGAGCACGTAAATGCGTGTCTGGACGCGATCGCGGGGCGGTCAGCGCGCGGAGAGGCGGCCGGCGGCACGGGTGGCAGCAGCCCGACTGATCCGACGCCCTCGCCCTCGCCGTCGCCGGCGACCGCTGCCGCCTCATCGGCAGACAGCGGCAGCGGCAACGGCGACGACCATGGCACTGGAAGAAGCGAGGCCGCCTCATTGCTAGGCGGCGGCTACCGCTGCAAGATCTGCGGCCGGGACCTGTCGGAGCGGAGCGTCGACGCGCGCATCCGCCACGTAAAGCAGTGCGGTCAGCGCTTCGGCGTGCGGCCGAGCGACCTGGCGGCGGCGGGGGCGACTGTGGCCGCGGCGGACCGCGCACCCATCCACTCGCTGCAGTCTGATGCGCCGCCAGCCGCGCAGGGCGAGGAGCCGCGCGACGCGTTCGCCGTCTTGATGGCGCCGGGTCGGCCGCAGCCAAGCGGCGGCGCGTCGAACGCCTTTGACGTGATGATGAAGAGCTCACGAACCGCGAGTGTGGCCGGCGCGCTCAAGCGGCAGCGCGGTGACTGGCGCGGCGCGTGGCGCGCGGGCGGCGGTGGCCGAGGCGGCGGTCCGGGTCGCCGGCGCGCGCCTAGGTGCCCGGAGTTCAAGCGCGTCAAGGGGACGGCGCCGCCGTTCATCGTCGACGGGTTCGCGTTCGCGAGCAGGGAGCTCAGCAGCGTCTACTTTCTCACGCACTTCCACTCGGACCACTACGGCGGGCTCACCAAGGTCTGTCCGCCCGTCCGTCCGTCGTCCCTGGCCGCGCGAGCGCTCGGAGACTAACGCGCTCGGAGACTGACGCGCGCTGTGCGGCTCAGGCGTTCGATTGCGGCGTGGTCTACTGCAACGAGGTGACGGCGCAGCTCGTGCAGCAGGAGCTGGGCGTCGCCGCGCGGCTCGTGCACCCGCTGCCCATGGGCCGACCCGCGGTCGTGGAGGGCGTCGAGGTGACGTGTCTGGACGCCAACCACTGCCCAGGCGCTGCCATGCTGCTCTTCCGGCTACGCGACGGCCGCGCTTTCCTGCACACGGGCGACTTCCGCTTCGACCGGTCAATGCTGGCGACCCCGGCGCTGCGGCCGTTCGCGGCTGGCGGTCGCCGCCTCGATGGCGTGTACCTCGACACGACGTACGCGAACCCCAGGTACTCGTTCCCGACGCGCGAGGCGGCGATTGCGCACGCGCTGGGGCTGCTGGAGCGCCACCACGCGCGGCAACCGGACGCCGGCGGGCCACCCGAGCTGGACGCCAAGACGCTCTTCCTCTTCGGCGCGTACTCACTCGGCAAGGAGCGGCTGTTCATGGAGGTGGCTGCGCGGCTCCAGCGCAAGGTCTGCGTGTCCACGGCCAAGCTGCGCGTGCTCTCGGCGCTCGGCTGGCCGCCATCGCGCCTGCGGCTGCTCACGACCGCGGCCGGCGCGACCAAGTGCGTTGTCGTCGTCGTTGTCGTCGTCGTTGCCGTCTCGCTCGCTCGCTCGCTCCCGCAAGCGCCTAGCTCGTCGGTCGAGGGCGAGGGCGGGGGCGAGAATGCGATGCGGGTGCCAAGGCTGACGTGGCCGCCAGTCTGCATGTGGTGCCGATGCAGGACCTGCAGATGGCGCACCTGACGGCGCTGCTGGAGAAGCACCGGCTGCGCTTCCGCCGCGTCGTCGCCTTCCGCCCGACAGGCTGGACGTTCGGCGGCGGCGGTAGCAGCGGCGCGGCCTCGTGCGCGACGGACCCGAGCGGCCGCGTCCGCGTCTACGGCGTGCCCTACAGCGAGCACTCGAGCTTCCCGGAGCTCGTCGACTGCCTGCGCGCGCTCAACCCGCGCGAGATCATCCCCACGGTGCGTGCGTACGCTCGGCCATGCGCTCGGGCCGGAGCGGAGGCAAGCGAGGAAGGAAGGACTCGGGCACCGCGGCTGACTCGGCGCGGCGCGGCGCGGCTCGACCCGGCCGCTCGGCCCGCTCACGTGCTGCCGCGCAGGTCAACTGCGCGTCCGAGCAGCAGGCGCGGCGGCAGGTGGACGCGCTCAAGCAGGCGGCAGGCAGCAGCCTCGAGCGACTGTTCCGCCCGCAGCAAGAGGCGCTGGGGCCCTAGCCAGACGAGCACCTGTCCGTCCGCCCGCCCGCCCGCCCGACAGCCCAAGAGGCCACCGAGGAGCCGAGAGAGGCCTAGAGAGACCGCAGTGATGGCGCAGCGCGCGGCGGACTGCCAGGTGCTGTCGCTGGACGCGCCGGAGCCGGGCGGCGCGCGGCCCGGGACGTCGTCGGGCCGCAAAAAGGCGGCCGGCGCGCGGGCGAGCGACTTCCGGCGGTTCCTCGAGCGCGACGAGCTGCCGCTGGCCGTGTCGGCGCCGCGCGCGGACGGCTCGCGGCGCGTGGCCTGGCGGTCCGGCAGCGCGGGCGACGCGCCGGCCGCGGCCGAGGCGGAGCTGGCGCACTGGCTGCCGCTGTGCTTGGGCGGCCTGCAGGACGCGGCCGAGCCGGTGCCGGCGCTGGCGTTTGACGCGAGCATGGCGCTGCTGGAGCGCGCGCTGTCCGAGGCCGCGCCGCTGCGGGCCGCGCTGCCGGCCGCCGTGGCTCAGCTGCGCGCCGCGCTGGGCACGCGCGAGCCCGCCGCGGCCCACCGCGCGCTGCTCGTGCTGCAGCAGCTCGCGGTCTGCGCCGGCGCTGGACTGGCGCTCGCCGACCACTACCGCGCGCTGCTGCCGCTGTGCAACCTGCTGCAGGACGCGCACCTGGGCACGGGCGACGAGCGCACGCGCGCACTCGTGGCCGACGCGCTCGAGACGCTCGAGGCCTTCGGGCCGCCGGACGCGCACAAGCTCATCCAGCAGTATGTCCCGACGTACCAGCGCAGCTGCTGAGCTCCCGAGCAGCCGAGCGCTGGGTCAACTCGCGATCGAGCGATCGAGCGAACGAGCGAACATACACCGAGGGGGCATCGTCATTGCCATCCTTATCCGACGCGAAGGTCGATCTCCCAGGCCCTCTCTCTCTCTCTCTCTCTCACCTTCGGTCGCTCGTCTTTGGTCGCTCGTCTGTCGCCGACCGGCGGCGTCTGGTGCCTGGCGGTCGGCCCGACGAGCGGAGGAAAGGAGGAGCCAGGCTCACATGCGCGAGCGCGGGTGGCGGTAGCCGTGCATCTCCTTGGGCAGCGACGTGGCGACGAGGTCGTCGAGCGCGTGGATGCCGTACTTGTTTGGCGCGCCGGTGCGCCAGAGCTCGCGCGCGCTGAGCTGTCCGTCGGGCGAGAGGAACTCGACGCCCATGAACTGCTGGTGCCAGCGGATCATGAAGTCGATGCGCGGCGTGGGCAAGTTGCCGAGCATCTCGGCCATGTTCTTGAGGATGCAGAGCCCGAAGGGGATGTCCTCCCAGAAGAGCCGCGAGCGCAGCGCCGGCCGGAAGGCGCCGGGCGAGACCTCGTCCAGCGGCGTCGCGCAGCCCGCGTAGCCGAGGTTGGAGCGGAAGATCTGGCGCAGCGACGACCGGTCGCGCACGTCCTCGCCGTAGTGCTTGACCACGCGCTCGCCCATGGGCAGCACGTCCGACAGGTCGAGCGCCGGGAAGCGCTGCAGCAGCGCCTGCTTGACCTGCTGCAGCTCGTTGTCCAGCACCGCGAGCTGCTCGGCCGAGAACTCGTCGAAGTCCGCGTCTGCCGTGTATCGCACAGGCACAAGAGCGCGCGCATGGGTCAGTCCGTCGGCCGCGAGGCGACCGATCCACAACGGCGGCGGCGCGCACATAGCGTGAGTCCCTCCCGCGCCGCGAGCTCCTCGCGCGAGTACGTGCGCTGGCCGTCCCAGTCGCGGAAGATGGCGTAGTAGCGCGCGGGGTGGATGATCTGGTTGGACGGCGTGAGCGTGAGGTTGAGGAAGTTGGCCACGGTGCGGCACGGGATGTCGAAGAGCGCCTCCATGAGCTGCGCGGCCTCGTCGCGGCGCTCCACCGGGTAGCTCGCCACGTACAGGCACTTCTTGGGCCCGATGATGCGCGCCTTATGCCCGTACTCGAGCGCCTTGCAGATCCACGGGATGTTCTGCAGCCCGAAGAGCAGGTCCACGTCGGCCAGGCGCGCCTCGCCCAGCGCCTTCTTGGCCGCCCAGTCGAAGCCGCCCTGCGCGAACAGCGCGCCGAGCTTGGCGCCGCGCTTAAGGTGCGGCGCGACGGACGCTAGGATGCCCGGGTGCGCGTCGGCCGGCGCGGCCACGATGACCACGTCCGCCTGCGGGATCACGTGCTTGGCGTGCTTGGACACGAGCGCCAGGCGGCCCACGAAGGCGCCGCGCGACTCCCAGCTGCTGCCGGCCGTCGTCACCTCCACGGACTCGCCCCAGCGCTCGGGCCGGCGCGTCAGCACGTGCACGCGCACGCCCTTGTGCGCCAGGTAGGCGGCCGCCACGTGCGCGCCGTTGCCGCCGCCGCAGATGGCCACAGTGCCCACGCCGGCGGCCGCAGGCGCGGACACGTGGCGCTCCAGCTGCGAGCGCGCGGTGGCGACCGAGAGCGTCATGGCGGGCGGACGAGGGGACGGAGGGAGGGGCGGAGAGTGACGAGGGGGAGCTCGCAGTCCAGTCGCGCCGCTGGGGGATAAGAGCGCGTGCGAGGAGGTACGAAGGAGGGATAAGAGCGCGGCGAGGAGACGAGAGGAGCGCGCGCGGCGAGAGATGCGAAGCGCGCACCTTGGGGATGCGGCGGCGGCGGCGAGTGCTGCTTGGAGTCGGGAGGCGGATCGGATCGACGATCGGCGAGTGACGAGGGACGCGTAACCCCTGGGGACCAGTGGTTACGGGGAAAAAGAGACGAGTCGCCGCGCGGTTATGTTACGGGTTACAATCAATGGGGTACGCGAGCGAGGGGTACATTGGCGGCGGTGAAACATCGTGTTGGGTACACCTCGCTCAGTTGAGGAGGACCTTGGCCTTCTGGTGCGTCTCGGCCGTGACGCGGATGGCGAAGAGCTCCGTGAGCTCGTCCTTGCTGAAGGCGAAGGCCACGGCGCGGTCGATCTGCTCGATGGCGCGCGCATACTCTTGCATGGCCAGGTACACCTGCGCGAGGTGGCAGTAGGCGAACTTGGAGCGCGGGCACATCTCCACCGCCTTCTCGAACAGCGCCAGCGCCTGGTGGCCGTACTCGGGGCCCTTTTGCACCAACAGGTTGCCCTGGTTGATGTACGCCATCGGATACGACGGGTCCAGCGCGATCGCCTTCTCGAACATCTCCTCCACCGTGTGCAGCTCCACCTGGCTGCCCGGCGCCTGCAGCATCTGCATGTACGTCTCGCCCAGGTAGTTGTAGATCTCCGGCACGCTCGGCGTGATGCGCGCGGCCGTCTTGAGGTACTCCACCGCGCCATCGAAGTTCCCGTTGCGCGCGTGCGTCACGCCCAGCTGAATGTACGCCATCGAGAAGTCCGGCGAGATGCTGATGCACTTCTCCAGGTCCTGGAACGCACGCGCCGTCGACGAGTCCGGACCCGCGCCAGACAGATCGATCGAGTGCAGCTGCCCGCGGTGGAAGTACGCCGTCGAGCACAGCGGCTTCTCCACGAGTGCCATGTCGAACCATTCGAGCGCCTTCGGCAAGTCCTTCTGGTCGAAGCACAG